>JAPYZA010004066.1:0-14042 GCA_030522685.1 Eupelmus azureus | reverse complement strand
ATATTCAAATTAATATTAAACTAATATTACCAATTTCTGATTTGATTACAAGTAACTGTTCCAGTTAACGTATTAAAACCCTTTTGACCTAATCATGTTAGATATTTAAATATTGTATTATGAAGGCAGCAACGAAAACAAAAATCCTTTAAAAATAGTGAATAAATGTTATATCAAATTTTGTTATAGAAAAGAAATTTTATAAAATTAATATTTTGCATAATATTAACGACCAAACAAGTTATTCATATTAATGAAAAAATTTAATTTTTAAAATATAATAAAGCTTTTTCTAGTAAGAAGAATTTTTTCAAAACTGTTTCATTGAGTCGTTAAATGTGCAAGAAATATTTATAAACTGGAATGTAAGATCTTGTCTGACCATATTTTACTATTTCTACTTAATATTGACACCATTTTAAAAATGATGTATAATACTTGGAATGAGTATATAAATGGTTAGCAAAAGTTAATAATTTAAATTTTTAACGGAATAATATTCGTAAAGATTCAACTAATATTTTATTTTTCAATAATAGTTGCATACAGTAACGCATAGTCATAAAGATACAAAATAAGTAGAGTATTATAAAATCTGTTTGACGCAATAAGATTATAATGAATGCTGTTATGAATCAAAGCTTTAAGCTACTTATATTTGATACTAATTTGAAAAAATATCTTCATTAATTTAAATATCTAGTTATCAAAAGAGACATGATTACTTATTCTATTATAAAATCAAATATAAAAGAGGATTCATAATTTGTCATTGATTACTTGTCATAGCTGTTTAAACTTAAATTTAAATTTAAATGTTTTCATAAAAAACATCAAAATTATTTTCCCCTCCCCTTGAGAATATCGCGGAAAACGCTTTTGCTGCTGCGTCTGAGTTTTAACCGCCCTAAAAGCTACTTAACTTTAATTTTATAAATATATTTAATAATATAATTATATTTTTATAATGTAGGTCTTATAAGAGAGTTAAATTTCTTTTAGTCTAAAAAAGAATCTTGATTTTTTTACAAAGTATCAATTTTAGTAAAATATGAATTTAAGATAATATTAAAAAAACTATTAAGATTTAAAGTATAATAGCAAGTTGAATATTTTACAGCAAAAAGTATGACATGAATAACAGCATTATCCTCTAAGAAAATGAAGGTACTCCGTTTTACCTCACTTTACCCCAACTTAATGAGAATGATGTAATATACCGAGAAGGACGGCAGAAACGAGGAAATAAAAATTAGTGTCATCTGCATTCTTCATACGATAAAATGAAAAAATACTCAAAGTCCCAAATGGCAATCATCGCAGAATAAGTACAGTTTCATAATTGCGATATACTTAGATAAATTATTTAGCGCAATAAGAAAAAAAATTAATTAAAGGCCGCGATAAGTGCGCCTTTCTCCAGCTAAACCGTGAAACTCAGCAAATGAAAGGAAATTAAAGCAGAATTAAAATGAATCTTTCGAAATAAGATGAAGATAAGAGAGAAAAGAATCGGAACGTCATCCGAGGGCGCTCGGGCCGTGTCTGCAGACTCATCAACAGCGCCCCGAGGGAGAACGCAGAGAACCGCGACGGCGGCGGGCCCCGGCTACGGATCGGAATTATAGATTATTCGCGAAAAGAATGTACCTAATCAGTCCAAAAGCTGACGTTCATCCTTTTGTCTCGTCCCGTCCTTCTCGCTCCGGCCTCTCTCTATCTTTCTACTTTCTCTTTTCCAGTCACTATCTCGGCTCGCTGCCGTTCTGGACCACATTCATAAAAGGAGGATTTCCCGCTCTCTCCGAAAACGGTTTTATGCGCTCTCGGGGACTGCGAGGATTTTACTCTGGCCAATAACCGCGATAATTTTGCCCTCCTCCGGCGCGCGCGCCGGGCAGCATGCACCCTCCCCCTCTTCTCTGTGCGCTTCTTCCTTCTTACTCCCATCCTTTCTAACGCCAGCTTCGCGCTCTTTGCCTCTCTCTCTCTCTCAGCGGCAGGTTTTATCAAGTTCCATTATTCGCGCGCGCGAGAGAGAGAAAAGTACTCTCGGGCCGTCTAGCGAACGAGTGGATCGAAATGAGGTGAAGCCGCAATAAAGAATACAACGAATATAAGTGCGGTGCTTCCCTCTCGCTCTTTATCTGTTTCGCTCTCAATGTGTATTTTCCGTCAGACCGTCCTGCGTCTGTCTCGCTTTCGCTCCTATCGCCCTGTCACCTCGGCGAGTTTTTCCTGCACGGTGAAATACGCCACGCGCGAGAATGACACGGAGAATTTTTATGAAGGATATAACAAAAATTCGTGCCCACTTCTCTCACTGTGAAAGAGAGAGAGAGCCTGCACGCGAACGTGTATCATCCGCTCTCTCTCTCTTTTTCTCTCCTGTGCGTCGCACGCGCTTACGTGAAGCCCAGATGGAAAAACCACGGATGAAGAGAGAATACTGTTCAAACAACTCGCTTCTCCCCCTCCCTCACTCTATCACCTCCGACTTTCAATTGTGATCCCTCCAAGAGCCCAGCCTGACAGAGCACGTGATTAAAAACAAGGCGATCGAGGAACGAGGTCTTTCGTTAATACAAGTTTTTTTTTCTCACTCCCACCCGCCGCCGCACGCGCACGCGCGCTTTCCATTTGAAGTAATCACGCGCCGCTGCTCGAGAGTCGCGCGAGCGCGATTGTAAAGGATGCTCGGCTAAACAAAAGCTCCTGCCAAGCAGCTGGCCTGTGGTTTGAAATTTCTATGGGCGTGTTTTATGAAATTCTCGCTATTCAATTGAGAAAACTTTATAATTAAAACTCCGACCTCGTTTTTTCCATAATTTTTTTATAATTATTCCGCGCTACATTTCTATTTGCAATTTGAGAATCTTTATTTTGCGCCGGCTGGTTAAAGGGATGTTTTTTCTTTTTCTTTTGAAATCTGCCTTTAGATAACTAGATATTGTTATGATGTGAAAAAATGTGTTTGCAATGAACGAGTTAAATTTATTTTTCTTAAAATCGTAAAATAAAATGCGAAATTTATTTTAAATAATTTTACATGCGGTTTGTAAAACATAAATGGAAAATAGAAATTTTAAAGTTTCGTTATTAATTTGAAAATGTTTTTACTTCACAAACGTATTAAAAATGTATACAATTTTTACGAATGTTCAATTTAGACTAAAAAATCTTATAAAATTATAAAATATTAAATCAAAATGTAAAAAAATTAATAAATGTAGCAAACGGAGCTGATTCTAATCATCTTCTTGTTAACACAAGTAATGTACGAATACCCTATTTCTGAATCAAACATGAGGTAGAACTTTTTTGAGATTTTAAATAACATTTAGAGATGTTAATTATGAGTTTAATCGAAAACATTTATTAAAATACCAAAATTATTATAATTTTATGAAAATCAATATAATAAGTAATAAAATAGAAAAAGAAAAACATCAATTTTAATGTGAACTTCAAATTAATTAGGGTTTTTTAAATTTCTATAACTGCTCTTGGTTATTCTTTTACCTGAATAAGTTTAAAATAATCTATAGTATCATGTATTTCGAACTTGAAAGGATGTAATCCAGTACGTTTGTCAATACCTTCTGAATATCCAGCATGTCTAGAGTGTCTTTTAACAATAGTGTAAAGTTCGTGTTACTAAAAGCCTATTATTTTACATGTTACGTTTTAAAATAACGTAACATTAATTTGTTTTCTATAAACGAAAAAGATACATGCATTGAATGAGTTGTATTTAAGTAAAAAGCAATCAGTTTAGCATTGTTCTCTCAGAGCCTAGTAGTAGCAAATAACTGGAATGATCGTCGAAAAAACAGCGTCACTGACAACGAATATTGTTTTATTACCGAGCAGGGGTAGAAAGTCCCAAATGAAGTATAAATAGAATTATAAACTTTTTAATTACATATATTGCAACTTTCTTAATATCAAAATATTAAAATAAATGAAAAAATAATAGGCATAATTAATTTTAAATTAATTCCTGTATTTTAAATACAAATTCAAATAAATTTTTTATAAATTATTTTTAATTTTAAAGTCAGTAATATTTATATTAGCCTTTCAAAAAAGAATTTATATAAAGCTCAGTTAGGTGGTGCAAAAGCTTCTATGGTTCTCGGAATTCTTTCACGAGTACGGTCATAATATTAAACATAATTTCAGGCCTGATATCAGTAGTGGTAATAAGTTTCCGTCAATGTTTCCTGTTGCTAATGCAGTAATACATTGTTATCCTTGCATTATATGCTCTATTTTCTGTCTGTTTGAAACTTATATCTTTTTAAACATCTGCAGGTCCAATAATACAATAACTTTTGAAAAAAAATATAACCGACTTAAAAAAATGTGGAAATAGTTATATATGGGCATCGGAAGGATTCAAAACTGCTCTAGAAAGTGAGAAATAATGACTATTACAATGTGGTATAGTTGTAACTTTTGGGAGTCGGCGCCAAATAATAATTCAAATGTAATACATTCGTGATTGTTTGTGATTAGGTGATTCAGTTGTAAATTTGGCGCCGACTCCCAAAAGTTACAATTATACCACATTGTAATAGTCATTATTTTCCACTTTCTAGAGCAGGTTTGAATCCTTCTGATGCCCATATATAACTATTTCCACATTTTTTTAAGTTTGTTATATTTTTTTTTCAAAAGTTATTTTATTTCATACTTTTTAGAGGCTATAATTGGAATCTCCAAAAGCTTGTTTTACAAATTCACGGGAAACGTGCGTATTTTTTTTCTAGTGTGTTGCTAGTTACTGCAAAAATATATTTTCTGAAATCTATATGTTCTACAAAAACATTCAATATCAATAAGAACGAGTACCAGTATTTTTGCCAGTACTCGCGGTACCAGGCAAGTACCAATACCAAATTTGAACGGGACCACTGCACCGCCATCCTCTACAATTTAAAAAAAAATTGTCCAAATCGGTCAACATCTCGCCAAATTACGCGCGAACAGACAAAAAAAAACAAAAAAAAGAACATACGGTACGAACGTATAACCTCCTCCTTTTTGAAGTCGGTTAAAAATAAAGCCTCACCACACTTGAGTTTACAAGATTTAGTCAATTGTAACACATTATTTTTACAACTATTTTCTTTTACACCTTTAATTAAGGCAAGGATATTATCTCCAAAAATAAGAACTTGGCAGAGATACTATTAGATATCTTTATAGTGTTAAATGATAATTGAGTATCTTCGCTCGACAAAAGTAGGCATGATATTATAGGCTCTCCAAAATTAGTGTAATTTTGATTTTTTTAAAAATTGAACTTATTAAGCTACTATGAGAAGCAAGAGAATTATAATAAATAGTTTAAAAGTTTGATCAGGAATAAGAGTCTGATCAGGAACTGCGACATTCACGGTAACAGTAATTAAAACAGTAGTCACAAATTTACAACGACCCCTCAATAACTCATCAAAGGTGTCTTTAACTAACTGTCGTTTTCTTACAAAGGAATCTTTCAGAGTTATTAGAACCAATTAATGGAAATCAATTTTCTTTTTTCCCGTTAAAATTGAATGTAATATATATACAAACAGTGATTTTCGTTAGCTTGAAAACAAGAATAAAAGCTGAAAAAAAATGTTCGTATAATAATGGATAGTGTAGATGAAATCAGGAACAATTTTAAACTCCAGAGCCCTACTTTCTTATCAATCATCGAAAAGTTGATAGACATTGGATTTTTATCAAGCATCTGAAAAAGTATAACAAACCTCTCAGGCTGATTTATTTCTCGTAAAAAGCGCACATTCACCTACGCGAGGACGAAGAAGCGCACGCTGCTTTTCTCGCGGCGAACGTGTTTTCTCGAAAAAGTCAATCGCAATCTTAACTCTCCCGACATCTCGGCCGAGCGACAAACACAGCCGCACACACCCACGCACACGTCCACAGGCTCGGCGCTGTGTCCAGGAGTGACAGTTTTCCTGCGATACGCTCGCTGGCAAAGCGAAACTCGATCAGAAGTTGGCGCGCCGGAGAAAAGAAAACGAGGCGCTCGATGTAAGAGCCGGACGCTGCTGCATCCAGCAATACGACGCTTCTCCAGATTTAAATGAAATTTTGAAAACCGCTGCTATATAGTGGAACGCGCGCGCGAATGTGGAGACGCGTCAGTCAGGCGAGTTATCCGATATTATAATATCCAGAGGCGATGGACGCGCGCCAGTTCGAGTGGAATGAAGCGGCTATCGGAAGATTATTCTTAAGAGAATTATTATCGAATTTTTTGCCTACGGCTATCTGGATAAGAACAGGATGCCGATAATATTGTCGCGCGGCTCGTTGTTTTGAAATTGATGATGCTTTGATTATGTGATTTAGCGTTAACGTAATTTTCCGTTATTTATTTGGCTCTTCGGCTTTTTAGAGCGTGAATTATAAAAGCGGCGTTCTGTATTAACGAGGCATTAAACCTTTTTTAAACGGAACAATTTTTGTTTATCGCGCTGAATATACGAGGGAAAAATTCAATCGGCCGGCGAGTGAAACACAGACTGAAAAATGTACGAGATTAACTAACTGGATTAGCGGCTTTATCCGGCCAAAAATCTTGTCGGCCAATTGGCCACGTTTTCACTTAATATTAGCTCTAACCGAATAACTCGCACGAGCGCAAGCATCATGACTGCCATGGCCCATCGATATGCGAATATTTCCCTGGCAATCAAAATTTTTTCTCTAATTGCGGCTCGATATATCGAAATATCTATCGATGAAAAAAATTGAAGGAACAAACCGGTAGGATAATAAATCAGTATTAAGGACATTATTGAAAGAGAAAACAAGCGGCGCGAGCTTAACGCACGGCTAGTCCCGAGCCAGGCGGCAACGAGACAGGAGCGAAAAAGAGAGACAGGGAGGGAAGAGGGGCAAAAAAGCTAGAGATACAGGAAGAGAGAGACAGCGAGCTGTACAGCCAGGGCAGCCCGAGGCGTTTTCTCGTATACAGAAGCGGCTCTCCAAACATTATCTTACGAATTTCCCCTGCGCGCACGCTGGCCCGTCAGCCTACGGCGAGCGCGCGGCTCGCACATAATTATAGTAATACGATAACATTTCTAAGTCGAAACGAGCCCCATTGTTGCGCTCTGCCTCTCTATAATTCGACCTCATCGAAAAAGCGTCGATTTTCGTATCCAAGCCAGGGAGACACCGCGTCCCAGTTTATTCCGAGCATCCAGGCCTCATCAGCCGCCCATTTTCTTATTCCGCAACTTTTTGTCGAGCGCCCGCGGGGCACTTCCTCTTCCCCCCGGCCTGACTCCGGAATAAAATCCTCCTGGCCGGATCTAACGAACTAATTGACTCGGTCCGGCCTCGTTACTCGCGCGGCGCGTCCGCCGCGCGACAGAGAGGAGGGGCAGCTTTTTCTCACTTCTTCGGCCGCAGCAGCTCGGACGCGGCGCTAATGAGCGGGAGAACGAGAGTAGACTTGGCCGCAGCGTGCGACTCCCCCTGGGGAGAGGAACAATTTGCGAGCGATGAATAAAGAAATTCCCGGGAAACGCGAATTCGTTTCCCATTACGAGCCGGCCGTAGTCACCTCGCTCCCTCCTTCAGCGACGAGCCGCGCGCCCCCCGCGGCTTCCCTCCTCCTCTTTGGCGCCTTTGCTTTCTCGCCGCGCTCCATCAGCCGCTTTCTCTCCTTTTATACCCGCGCGGTTGTCCGAAACCGTAACGAGCTCGATTACACGTAATTGCCGTAATAATATGCGCGGCCCACGGACTGACTTATTTGAGAGGGGGCGGGGGGGATCCTGGGTGCTCCGGCGCCCGAGGAAAATTGTCCGTGATTAGAATACGCGAGGAGGGTTTCTTGTCGCGACGAGCCGCCGGGCAAATTGAGCCTCGCGCGCCGAGCCAGCTCTCCAATTATCCGGGCTTCGCGCCCCGGCACTTGCGGATTAAAGAAATAACTGTGCTGGGTAATGTCACCTGTCGAAGCCGAATATTTTTACTTTGATTGCTTCGTCAATGCATTTGTGATGTGAATCTGTTACAGAGGCTTCGATTTAAATAAGCGAGCTGCTAATTTGGCAAAAATATAGTGTGGATTAGGCGAGTATAAACTTTTTCGCGGTGCGGCGCAATGGAATTAATGCTGAATAAATTGCGGCTGGCGCATATCAATTTAATTTCAGCAGAAATGGAAATGGCGCTTTGTCGGCGGAAAATGTTTGCTCAAGGTATCGGGCCAGTTTAAGTATTCGCGCATGCTGAATGCGCCGGCCATGACGAGTTTTGCATTCCCGTCGCGCGGCCCGAGAGCGCCAGAGTTATGAACTATTTGTCAACTTACTGCGGCGCTCGGCGGCACCGCGGTAACGGCGAGCAAACCTCGGACCGCCCGCCTCGCTACTGTTTCATCGCTAAATCTAAATAAACAAAAAGGTAAATATCGTTAAACCGAACGTTGTTAAAGGCATTCTCTCTCGCTTTTATCTCGGTTGAGTTGTTGGAAAGATTAATTAGCTAGTTTTTTGAATTATGAAAATTTAATGCTGTTACTTGAGAAAGTGAATTTTTCGTTAAGTTTAATTACATTTTTTAAATATAGATAAAAAGTAATTTGTTGATGTATTAAGTTCTTGATAATAATTAAATCGCAATTTAACAAGTAATTTTTATAAAATGATAAATTAAATATTTTATCAAAAATCAAATTTTAGAAAGATAAATTCAAATTTTGTAGTGTTTGCAAATATTAATTGGATTTACTTATCATACACTATAAATATTAGATTAGAAATATCAGCAGTTTCAATATTTGATTGCAATTTGCGTAATAATTAAAAGAAAAATATCTAATATTAGAGAATAAAAATAAGGCAACAATTGACAAAGCACATTTGAGCCGAAGAGAAGATTGGAAGAATCGTAAACGCAGCAGCGTTTACACGTTCGCGCATGACTTGCTTTTATATCTGAATACATGTATATTTTATCAAGTTGCCGCTATCGAAATTCTAGATATATACGCGTAGATCTCGTTAGTTTCGCCTGAAATTCCTGTTTACTCATACCTATTATTTCTGCTTCTCTACCTATCGCGCGCAGTACAGTGAAAAGAGATGGAAATGCATGTTGATATATCAGGGCTGGAAAGCGCGAGCTGGGGCTGTTATAGCTATTGCTCCCGCGCTCGCAAGCTCGTTCGCTCACACGCGGGCTTCATCAGTTACCAAATCCTGATTGTCAACAATCGTGACAAGCCTTGAAGCAATCTGGATGAATCGCAATTTCAATGGCACACACTGTCGGGGACAAATACTGCAATTGATATTTTCGCTTATTTTTCCCTGAGCCCTTTACGAGTGCGCACGGTAAAATAATAAATTTTCGCGAATAAAAATTTTAAACCAACAATCGAGCTGATTCATTTCGTTTTCAACTAAATAATACATTTTATCGCTATTGTAATAATATATATACTTTTATTTTATTTATTCAATTTGTTGATTTACACATTATTGTAGAAATATATTGTGAATTCTTTAATCAAGAATTATGAATCATAATAAAAATAATAATAACGATTTCTCGATATTCATTTTTTAAATTTAAAAATTAAGGAGATTAAAAATTTACCCTTTTTTCATAATTCAATTTTAATAAGTATCTTTGGTTAATAACAGAAGAAACATTATTGAAATTATGCTGTCATCATACGGAAAACTTGATTGTAGGTATCTGTGAAAAAATACAATTTTCGAAATCTGTTTCAATAATAATACAATAAAAATAATAAAAATAAAAAAAATAAAAATAACAAGTAACACGTTTGGATATAATAATTGTTATTAATATAGCGAACATGAAAACAAATTTTTTCGATATAAAGAAAGACGAGTTTTATCAAAAGTTTTTAATTTGCGTAAGTAAACTTCATTAGAAATCATATTTTTTCATAGTATTGTTGAAACATGTTTTCATTCATCTTGAGTTGTTGAAAAGTGATATATCTTCGTCAGTAAAATTTTGCAATTTTTTCAGTTTTTTTCTTTACTTGCTAGATAAAAACTAGTTTTGATTTTCAATAATAAAACTGAAATCTCAACTATATAAGTATTTCTGAGCTTAGCTTATTATTGTGTGTTTACTCTCTAAAGTTGAAATAGTGCAAAATGCTCCACTACATAAAAAAAAGTGTAATTTCCACTAACAAATAGTAAAAAATTCACGATTATTTAGTTCACGATTATTTAATTCACTAACTAATCGTGAATTTTTTAGTATTTGTTAGTGGGAATTCCACTATTTTTTATGTAGTGGAGCATTTTGCACTATTTCAACTTTAGAGAGTACAAAAAAGTTTGTACTATACTGACAATGGTCAGCAGGTGACCGCGTGGCCAGAACATATACTATTTGTAATATTTTTTACTTATAAAAGTTTTCACAATATTTTGATTCTATAATTAAATCTCTCCTTTAAATGTACACACATTCTAAGAGCTTCGCAAGGTAGGTTTGAAATATTGTTATATAAAAATTCTGTTTTTTTTTCAATTTTATTGGTATTATGCGCTTTTCAGATTAATTACAACAATTTGGATCATTGATGTCCAATTTTCAATTCATTTATGAGAAAGTTATTATATTTATTGCAATTATTTTTAAATCATTTTTACCCAAGAATACTACTAAATGAACGTAAACTAGTTAGTTCTTAACAATAATCATATTTAATATCCCAATATTAATTCTGTGCACAACTAGAAAATAAATATTTTATCAAAGAGAGAATGGACTGCGTAATTTTGAATTCATTATTATTATTAGAAAGAATTTGATGCATATTTATACTGGAATTTCGCCTGTAGCTTCCCATTATCAGCTGTTTTCTCAAGGTAAGAATTTTAAACGGAATTCCCGAGCCATTTTATATGAAATTTATGATGAAATTGAAATTTTTTTTATTGAAGGCAAGTCATTTTTAATGCCGCGCCGCGTGATAATTTCAACCGCATTTTTCTCAGCAATTTTAACGAACGAATTTTTCCCCGCCTATATCAACCAAAAAAAAGCTAACTATCCATTTACACTAACGAGTAATAGCCGCGCGCTTATAAATTAATGTATATTTATGTCAAGTTCATTTCCCTCCCACGCTCCAAAAGAGACTTCTCCTTTTTCCCTTTCAAAGGACGCGAGAGGCAGGTGAGACTCTTCGCGTAACGCTCGAAACCTCGTATATCCTTCCGCAAGCAAAGAACTCTGAGAACACGCGCCGAGAATTCGCGTAATTATTCTCTTCAGCTGAATTTTTTTTTCTCCGACCTTTTGACACTGCTGCGAATTTTAGTGTCGGAGACGCCGCGCGCGCGCAAGCTCTCATATTTTCCTTTTCCACCTCCACTCCCAGCACTTTGATGTTTCGTTTTTGCTGGCTGCTCCTTACCCAACACATGCAGCTACACATCTACTTGGCCTTTTTTGTGCGTATACCTCGCTCCCCTTGCCATCTTCATTCTTCCCCTTTAAGTACGCGTGCGTATACGTGTCTCTTTCCCCCCACGTGTGTTCTCAGCTCGCGCTGCTTTTCCTTCCTTCCTGCGCGCCCCTAACTTCCTCGTCGCCGTCACCTTTTTCCCACACAAACAAGCGTTGCTACGTTTTAGCCGTGCTTAAAAATAATAAAAAGAGAGCGGCGCGAAAGTGTGACGCCGCAAACAAAGGGACGCTGCGAGAGTTGGAAAAAGCTCTGAAAAAGGCCGCTTGTCCTTGCTGTGACCGCGAGGGCCGCCTTTGCCCGCGAGCTGTGCAGCTAAGAGTCGCCCAGGTGCGCGCAACAGTTCCAACGGCAAGTGCAGAGATTATATCGTCCGCCGCTCGCTCGCCCCGTTATTTTTCATTATTAATTTCGCCGCTCAAAGATGGAGGTGCAAAAAGCACGGGGAAATCATTTTTCTAGAGAGTCAGAGGCAGAGGGCTCGGCGCTTGTTTGGAATAAATATCTAAAAAAGCGGAACGATGGGAAAGGAGAGAGAGTAGAGGGCCGCACGAGAATTTCCAGATTTTTTTCCCGTATTTTGCGGCTCGGTAAAACGCACTCAGCCAGTAGCCTTATAAATCGTTGATACGTCAGTTTTTACTGCGTTTGGGCTTTCTTTTGAACTTCCCCGTCGATGATTCGATTTGGGAACATCGAAAAAAAAAATAGCGCTCTGGATAGGAGAGCGCGCCGGCCTGAATCAGTCGACTAAATTATTGTTTCTGCGCCGCTGCGCTAGTTTTAAATCATTGAGCGACCTACGCGAAAGCCCTCTGGGCTTAAATATAGCCGCGGGCGCAATTATTTTTATTCGGCTCTGTTTTTTCTTTATTGGTCAGTGTCAGGGAAACTTGTACGATTTCCGATGTAGGCCGGTTTATTTTATTCAAATTGTTGGTGCGCTTGTATGAAAAGGTAGTGCGATCGATTCGCCGGTGTTTTGAATTATG
Source organism: Eupelmus azureus (assembly GCA_030522685.1). Taxonomy (NCBI): domain Eukaryota; kingdom Metazoa; phylum Arthropoda; class Insecta; order Hymenoptera; family Eupelmidae; genus Eupelmus; species Eupelmus azureus. The sequence continues at coordinate 1,547 of JAPYZA010004066.1, read as the reverse complement.
ATTATAGTTTAAATATTCATCGTCTTTCCGTAGACTGCGCTGGATCAAGTCAGTTCTCTAAGGTTCTGTGTGGCTCGTTCTTGTAAAATTGCGTTCGGGATCATTTCAATTTCACAGTTAAAGTAGTGTAGTGGTATAACTGACAAAATTTTACTTTTGTCATAAAAATGTAATAAAAATTATTATTTAGTAATAAAGACTTTATAGTCAAATATTTTACAGTAGGGTTGAGTATTGCTTTTCAAAAGTTAAAATGTATTCATAAGTCTACCTCTACATTCAAATTTGAACTATACCAATAAAGCAATATTGTTCGTATTAAGTGAAAAATGAAATATCATAAAATTTTTTGCCGCAACTCACATTTAGTCCTTTTTATTATATTTCCCTTCCAAATAAAAACCCGAACACGCTCTAAACCAATATTTCAAAATCCAGAAAAAATCCACTACGATCAAAGCAGCCCTTGATCTTTAAAAAAAAGCCCCGCAACGATCGGCTCCAACCACTCGAAAAATAACCGAGCCCCGCAGCAAAGTTAAAGAAATCGCGGCGAAGGATCATTATTCACCCGCAGCGGCTTATAGGCGCTCGAAGCCCGGCGACTTCCTCGGCTCGATTAGCGGCCAGGCGTAAAAACAAAGCCAAATCGAGCGTCGAAAACCGGCGAGCCCGGGGCTAGATTCGCGAGCGGCCTATATCCGTATCATTAATTCCTCAGCGTGCGCTCTCTTTCTCGCCCTATATCAGCGCTCGGCGATAACGCGATAAAATCGGGCCCCGGAAATGTTCGCCGGCGATAACAGGACACGCGGGACGCTCTGTATCGGCCGCGTCCCTCCGGAGAACCGACAGCCCGGCCATCGGGGGAGGTACACTCGTGCGGCGAGGGCGCAGGAAAAAAAAAGAGAGGAGGAAAGACAGATTGAGGGAGGGCCGGAGATCGAAGGCCTCGCGGCCAGGCTAAATCCGCAAGCGGGAGGCTCTTTCCGCCCTGCGGTTTTTCTGATTGAAAAAAAGCGAGAGGTGTATTGAAAAAAATCGGGCGATGTATATGTCGATGCCAGCCCGGCGGGGCTGTTTTAATTTCGAGAGAATGCAGAGAGCTAGCCGCGGGGGGAAATATGCGCTCTACGGGCCCGGCGAGCGACAGCGGGACCAGCGCCCGAGGGGAAATTGGAAATAGAAAGCGACGTTTGTATTACTATGAGAAATACTTGAACTGGATTACTTTCTTAAGCCGCCTGCAGAATGGGAAAAACTCGCTCGCTCGCCTTCCCGGTCCTTACGGAGCTTCGACTTCCGATAACTCGCTGACGGAGTGCGCCGTATCCCTTTTTTAGACCCCCCTCTCGCTGAAAGGGTACCATTGGCTTGAAACCTTTCGGAACTTAATCCGAGCCGGCTGCCGGCGGGAGCTCTCCGGCCGCAAAAATATGATTGATTCAATCAAGATTTCCAGACGGCCAAGTTCTTTCCGAATTCTTCTGCTTTATTGGACTAATTTTATGCGCCCCGGCGAACTTTGATGAAATAAAATTTTCAAT
>JAPYZA010004065.1:0-14046 GCA_030522685.1 Eupelmus azureus | reverse complement strand
AAAAAAAACCAAACCGTCTCCTTTCCAAAAACTCCCATCTTATCACCACAACAATTCCCCAAAAACAACCAAACCCACGCCCCAACCAAAAATCCAACCCACTAGTGTAAACGGCGCCTTACAAACACAGCGCGCTACAGAGTCGTGCGCGCGCCCGAGTAGTGGGGGCAGCCGACCGAGAGAAAGATCGCCGTGTGGCTGCGCGCTCGCGGCGCGCGCTCCGCTTCAGTCGCCGTCTGACTTTGCTCGGAGGAGGCGCGCTCTCACTCCTCTCTATCTCGTCGCTTTCTCCTTCGTATATAAGCAAAAGAAAAAAAAAGAGCCGCGCGATATCACGACGCGCGTGTGTTTTTTCATTCAATACTCTCTAGTGTTACACTGTGCCGGATTGAAGAAGCGTCGACTGGACAGAGTGTTTCGGAGCGATGGAGCCGAGGCGTCTGTGAGGGATAAATATACGTCTACGGCTGTTGTGCACGCGCTGAGGAGAGGAAGAAGCGCCGGACGCAGCTAACGGGTACGCCACAGCAGTTCTGTGTCCTTTTGTTTTTGCCGCCGAGCGTAGGTGCGAATCGGTTCGCCTTTTTCCTTTTTGTCTACGCTACGTTGGCCAAGAGAAAACGCGCTGACAGCTCGCTGCTGGTATGTGTGTAAGGCTGGCTCTGTGTCTGTGCGCGCGCGTGTGTGTGTATACTTTATACTTGTCTCGTTCGAACGGAATCGAGGGGTTTTATTTCGGAAGACGCTGCGGAATCTCGGGAACGCCAGGAATTCGTAACACTTATTTTCGGATCAAAGTCCGCGCGTCGCGCCAAGTTCGAATCCGTCTAGCTTTTGTTTACACGGCCAATTGCCCGGAGAACTGTCAGGCGAACGATTCCGAATTAAAAGAAAGCGGCTAGGTCGGATGACTTTCCAAAGCGCGAAACTCAGCTACGTGGGCAGTGTTTAAAATAAATCCGCGCGCGCGCTGGAAAAAAGATGACGCACGCCGGCCGCTCTCGGGGCGAAAAAAAGCGCGAGTTCGATCGTTAAAAGTTTCTCCTGCAAACGCGTCATTCTTACAGCTCCGCTAGGATTTAAAGTTTGAATAATAGCCTCCTCGCGGTGAAGATTAAGCGCCGCCGCACTTACGGATCTCTCGTAACCTCGTCGGCCCAAAAAAGCGACGTTCGCGCCTCGAATTTGAATACGTCCGAGTGTCAACACTGACGTTACCACACACACCAGACGTATACGCGCTTCTCTAAACCAACAATCGGGAATTCGGTCAGAGCGAGCGCAGGCTCAGCAAAGCGCGCTGAGAAAAACAAAAAAAATGTGCAGGCAAGCGCGCTGGGGGACGTGTGTACGCCGGCGCGTATGTGTATCTCTGGAGGAGAGAGCGCTAAAAGTGGAAGTAGTTACGGCTTGGTACGAGTCGGCCACACGCACATATGGGGACACAGGCGCGAAGTATAGTTTCGTCACTCGCGAGACGCGCGGCTGAGGTTTTTTAGCGGGATTTCCAATTTTTTTTTAAGAAGAGGATGGGATTGTTTTGGGATTGGTGAGGTTTTTATTGGCTGGTTGTGAAGGTTTAGTTATTAGAGTTATTTGCTAGGTGTTTTTTGGAGGTTTAAGATTTTTGTTTTTTAGTTAGTGGTACTACGTGAGGGGAGGTATTGGGGTAATAGAATAATGGAGTGATTAAGTCTTGTAAATAATGGCATTTAACAGTAGCGTGACTGATTGGTATAATGAGCGGAAATTAAAGTATGACTATAACAGTTTTTTTGTCGGGGCTCCATGTGGAACGGTATATTTTTTCAAGCTCCGAAGAAAAACAATTTTTTGTTTCCAGCTCGCGTGACCGTTAAAATAACGTGTTTCAGCGAAATCGATTTCATTTTCAAAGATTATTTTCCGCCGAATATTGTTGCTCCCGTTTTTCGACTCGACATGCAGCTCGAGGAAAAAAAAACATTTCACACGATAATAAGTTTTCGCATGATTTATGGTTCGGGAAAGTCCGAGCGACGGCAAAGATTAAACTGCGTTATCACCTCACATTCGGCTGCATTTGCGAGACCTCGAAAGTTAGTGAAATATCGTTTTCATACGGCTCTCAAATGCCAATTCCCTTCGAAGGATGCAGTTTTAATCGCGTCGAAAATCAACTCGCTGCCTTGCGCTCGGCTAAAATTTATTGTGTTTTCAATGAAAACTCTTTTGCTCCTTTAATATTTCCCTGTACTAAATTCCAACATTATGACTTCTTTTATCAATAATAATAATTCAGTGTGTATATAAGACACTTTCGGAAGCTTCGTTATACATTTAACATAAAACACGAACAATTAATCACATTATTAGTTCAATCAAAAACCAGCTTGTATACACAATGCCTCAAGGTAAACAACCAAAATCGGTCACTAAACTCCAATCCCCTCCCACCACCCCGAACCCCACCCCACCCCAAAACCCAGCTCCCCACATCACCACCTAATCGCAAAAATCCCAATCTAAAACTCCCAACCACCTCTCCCCCTCGAAAAAATCTCACATTCCAACCATAGAACCAGCGCTGCAGCCGCCTGGCCAAACAGCTACAGGGCATACTTCTCCCGGCGCGCTCGCGCGAGCTAGAGAACGCATATATAGCTATATATCCACCTCCTCCTTTGCGGGAGAGTGCACGCGTTTCTCCGTTCACCTGCACCGGAGCGGGGCAACGCGCCGTGCGCTATGTGCCTACGCTCCCTGGCCTCCAAGCTGTATAGGCGAGCGCGCTTGGCCTTCGAGCTCTCTCGCCGTGCGCGGAGAGTTTATGTATGTGTGTGTATTCATTATCGACGCGAGCGGCGGCCGTAATAATACGGATACTCACGGGATTCTCCGGCGTCACGTGCGAGTGGATCGCTTGGCGGGATTTTTTTTTTTGGCGAGGATGCGGTTTAGGGTTTCGGTGACGGAAGGTGTGTGTATGGGAGTGAGCGGATGGTTTGGTTTCTGGGTGATTGTTGGGTTAAGAATTTTCGAGTTTGATGAGGTGGGAGGTTGGTTTGTTAGGTAGTGTGTGAAATAGATTTGGATTTATACGTGTCGATGGTGAAATTTCGAACATTTCTTAGGATATGTTTACATGAATATTTCAGATACGCTACATTTATCCACTGAAAAAGGGGCTATAACATCGAAGAGTTACGCAGCCGCTATCTCAAAATATCCGGAAACTAAACTCTACATCAACAAAAACTCTAATCCCCGAAACTTCAGACATTCTTCACGCAGCGCCAAGTAAACCCTCCCCCTCCTCTCTGGCAAATTGTCAACCTCCTTAACACACCCCCTCACCCAAAACTTGGCCATTCGAAGCAACACCCTCTCACTCAATACATCTCAAACGCGTCTCCCTCTAAAAAAAAACTATCCGCCGGCGACGCACGTGCGCGCCAAAAGTGTCGCCTGACCGACCGATCCACATCGCGCTTTGGACCCTCTCCAACGTAACAGCTTGTACACATCCGCGCGATATTCCGATAATTCATTTACGCCGCCCAGCGCCCAAAAATTATTATTCACGCGCCGAGGTGCTCGCGAATTTATGGATAAAAGCGCGATTCGAGGGGCGCGTACGTCGCTTAATGGAGACGGATGATGTTGGATTTTCCATTGTCGTCGGCCTGGAGGTAATAAGCGCTTGAAGGCGGTTTTATGTTGATTGATTTAGCGGCGCGGGGAATTATGGCTTTGAATGGCCGAGGCGAAGCCGGTATTTGCATCTATTATACTTTTAATAGGATGTTGATGGGCCGAGTTTGATGCGGAGTATCGGTTTGTGTGGATCGCTGGTTGATGACAGGCGTATTGTGTTTTGAGTGTTGTTTTGGTGAGTGTTGGGATTTTATTTGGATTTTATGGTGTTTAATCGGCGTAATGCAATTCACGCTCTAGTTGGTTTTTTCCGTTTAACAGCGCGCTACTTCGATCAAATTGAAAATTCCTGCTGATTTTTTCTTTATAACGAGCATCCCGCTTTACTAGAGCATAAAGTCATTATATTTCGGTGGGAATCATCAGTCTCATTCGAAACTGCGGGTTCATACTTTCGCTCAAAAAGTTTTAACTCTATTAATCTCAACTCTTGGCGCTGCATCCGTTAAATTATATTTTCACTCGAGATATATGCACCATCATTATAATTATATACGTCCTTACGCTGTACCACTCATTAAAAAATTCATGCGCACTGTGCGGTGTCATCCAGTGCAATAATGTTTATTCATTAAATCTTGCGAAATGCCCTCCGAGCGAAGACTTCTGTAACAATACACCGACATGTAATATAAATGCAGCGAGCGATTTTTAATAATAAGAATATAGTTTACAAACACAAACTACCTTGAAGCATTCGTATATCCCTTTAAAATTCATCCGATCAATCAATACTCCAAATTAATTTCCAACTCAATCGTCAACATCAAAGCCGCAGCAGCTCTATAGTATAGAAATTATACTTCCAATGCCCCCGCGGACGCGAAGAATTTATTACCGATGTATCATTATCAATTCCGCGGCCGTTTTAATTTCCAACGAAAGGCAGCTCCTCGTGCATAAAACATTGATTACTCGACTGAAATCAGCGCGCGCCGTTATTCTGCATTAGATTATCTCAGCCGCGGCCATTCAGACGTAAACAAAAGATAAACATCCGCGCGCTCTTCTCTCTCTCAACTCGCGTCTCGTCCGAGTTGCACAATCGATATAATACTTTTTGCTCGACAGGAATTTTCGTTCGTGAAATCCACGCGGCGATTACATTCCTCCGCTCTCCGGGCGTACAACAAATCCCCCTATATTCAAGCCCGAGCTAAATTCACCGTTAAACCTGCTGCGAAAAAAAGAAAGCGGCGCTCTCGCGTATTGAGATTTCGCTACAACATGGAAATAAAAAAGAAGATGAAACAATCGAGCCGGGACTTATGTATATCCAGCTCGGCTGGAAAAACTTTCGGCGCGGAGATAATCCCAAGCCGGCAATATTTTCGAGCCCCGTCGGCGATAATTCGCAGGCACGCTTCTCTCTCGCTCCGAAAAAGACAAAGGGCTAAAGTCGCGCTCTCGCCAGTGAGAGAGAGAATAAAAAAGAGCCCGGGCGATAAATCCTGGGCCGGCTGAAATGCGCTGGGAGTAACAAAGACGCGTGCACACCTTGAGAAAGTGGCGAGAGGCTGGCAGAAGGAGAGGGAAGATTAATGCGGCCGAGATTTGATGAGCTGACGGGGAGATGAAGTCCTGGGTGTGTGGAGGATGCGGAGGATGGGAGCTCGGGGGAGGGTGTAATTAGTGCCGGGGTACCGTTGTGGGATTGGGAGAAAAATTTGATTTATTGTTATGTTGGCTTTTATCTTGGTTATGTTTTTTTGGGGGGGATAGTTGTTGGAGTGATGCGTATTTGTGAGATGAAACTTGATGGTTTGAGGTAGGCTGCTGTAGTGTAAGATGGAAAATTACAGGTAGAGACATTGGATTGATACAAACAACGTGATTGATCGCTGGTTGTTAGGAGGAAGAGTGAGGATTATTTTTGTAAAATTAAATTTTCATGAGAGAATAAGCGATTTCCGTTCTTTGAATTTATTAGAGTTTTGTAGGATTAAAGAAAAGCGTCTTTTGTTACTGAGTTGTTGCAAAATTTTAATTTTCTTATAAACGATGTTTTCTAAATATTACCATTTCTAATTCCTAAGACAGGTTCATTCACGTAATTACAGAAATAAACGCCAGACTTGAAGGAAGCCAGTCGAGTAAAAATATATCAGACAGATAAATGAAAACATCACATTAATATTTATAATCCAACTGCAAATGTAACTTAGCTTATTTAATATCTGAAATACAAACCAATTAAAAACCCTTATCTTACATAAGAGGACAGAGGTCCGATCATTAGAATGATTTTTATTATCAATTTAGAAGTTTATGTAAATAGATTTAAGATTAATATTGCTCATTTATTCACTTTAGAGTGTTAATGTTTTAAGTAATAAAATAAATAATGTGAGAAAAATATCTTAGAATATTCAGTATATCGAATTTAGAAAATTTGAATATAGTAATAAAAATATTATCCAAATATATAAAACAAAAATATTTGAAATTCTAAATTTACCAATTAAAGTGATTTGCCTTTTTTATAACTACATTCCAAACTAGTAAACATTCATTATTATTTAATTCTAACTCATAAAATACGCAACTCCCAATTCTAACTTTCCAAATTTACAGCCCTTAAATAAAAAACAATCGAACGCCCCCTTAACACAACCCTCTCGCGCGACCCCTCCACCAAAGACCCTCGAATCTCCCCGCATCCTCACCCCAACTTTCAATCAGCATTAATTGCTCGTCCACCCCGCAGCGCGCTTAATCTCGATTTTAAATTAAATTATATCCACCCAGACCCCCCCCCTCCCCAACCAACAAAACTCGCGCAAAAAGAACGAGAAAAAGGCAAGCCTCGCGCTCGCGCCTGCCTATATAACCCAATGTGGCATGTGTACGGAGCAAAAGAGCGAGAGAGTCGCGCGAGCCGTACCATTCGCCGCCAGCTCGCGGGATATATCGCGATTTAAACCGTGACGCAATTCCCCTGCGTCCCGTTCGCGCGCTGCGCATCCTTTTTCTCAAGAGAGAGAGAGCTCGCGCAGCGCGTATATATAGTGACTTTTATTTTATGGGCTCACGAGCGAGGCTGTCTTGCGTCTTGTTGAGAGCCAGTGTGTGTGTGTGTGTAGTTTTTATTTTTGCGAGTTTGTCGAGGAGAGCTGAAGTTTTGCCGGGATGACTCGCGGTTGGAATTTTCGCACGGGTGTATGAGGGAGTTGTGGGGGTGGGAGGTGGTGTACTGTGGGAATTTTTGCTAGGGGGGTTTTAGAGAGTTGTGAGGTGGGTTGGGAGGAAGGGTTTGAGTTGTTAATAAAAGTGGGTATTAATTTGTATTATATATATATAAGAATTTGTCTGCGTAGATTTTAAAATTTGAATATATAAGAAATTATGGAAATTTAAAAAAATAACGATACAAAACAATGGACGTTGAAAAAACGATTCATTCTAAATGTTCTCCAATTAGTTCTTCAAAGTCAAGCGCAGAGAGCAAAAAATTTTGACTTTGCCTAGCGCGTTCATCCTTTGTTTGAATTTTTTCAGCTTAAATCCCACAAGTTCAAAACTCGCGTTTAACAAGAACGCCGAGAGAGAGAGACCTGCAAAAGTCAAATACGATAATTAATTTTCTTGAAACCTTGCGAGCTCGGTAACCGCGAGGCTCCAGCGATTCTCAAAGAAACCAATTAAAAGTTTCAAAGGGCCGACCAAGTACATTTACCTGATGTTTCTTAAGTCTGTTTTGTCGTTGTCTAATTGAAAACAAATTTCTTTAAAACTCTACAATCGAAGAATATCGAGCATAAACTTACTTTAAAACCTTTTTAAACTAAGAACATGCAGCTGTAAAAAAATGTGTCGTCAAAATTTTAGTTATATGCGTCGACCTAGAGAGCGGGGAAATTTTTTGTATCTCCATTACTCCAGTTAAAAGAAAGTCAGGCAATGTATACAATAAAACGCGAAAGTATGCTTTTAAGCTCATAATCCTGGCTTCAGACTGAATTTTCAACTACCACGGTTTATTCATTTTGTTATGCCGCGAGTGAAACGATCTGGCAATTAAATGTAGTATAATTCCTCTTTGTGAATTTCATCTGTTTTTATGAACAAAATTTAATCTGTATTATTCTAAAGCGTGGTATTTAATTAATAAATTTTTGTGATTTTCATACAATAATTACATAATTGAGTTATGTATCTTCCGAAATGTATAAAAAACGTATCGAATATTTTCCTTTACATTCAATAAATTACTAACAATTACTTTTCTCTACCTCTCTGCTAATTTTCATTACTTAACCCAAACAAATTTCCGCGAATGGAAGCCACTCACCAGCTCGACAATAAAGCTCCTTTATTTATAGCAAACTTTTAACTTCTCTATCAAATAGCACTTAAAAAAAAGGGAGAGTCGTTAAAACAAAAGTAGGCGCACAAAAGGTATAAAATAACGCTCGTTACTCCGCGGACTTTAATCTTAACGACTTTTTTAATTAAAATCCTCCCGCTAACAAAAAAAAATACACCAAACTCAATCCACGCGCGCTTAACAAAAGTATGTCATGAACAAATTAGCGTAAAGGCAAAAAGAAAAATAGATGAAACACATCCCGAGCTTCTCGCGTTCCCTCCAGCTGTTCTTCCGTTTCTCTCGCATGCCTGCATACAGCAACTCGATAAACGAAGATGCAAATGCCGCCGGCGCGTCGGATTTGCATACGTCGTGTATATACCATCGGAGAGCGATCCGTTTTCCTTTTTTTTCTCTCTCCTCTCCTCGGCTATGCAAATAGAATCGTTTTGCTCTCCTTAAACGGCTCGCGCGCTCGCTGAACAATTACATCTTCTATCGTTACGTTCACCACTTTTTTTTTTGTCCTTCGGAGTTGAACGACTCCTCCGCTGTGTTTTTGCCGCCGAGAGTGAGAGAAAAAAGCTATAGCGGCTCGTTCTCTCGGTCAATAGAATTTTTCGGTGATAGCGCGCGTTTTGCCGCTTCTTGCGAAACTGCGCGTTACGAAACGTACACGACTGGTTTCCTCGCGGTGCCATTAACCGACGAGCCAGCCTCATCTTCAGCGCGGTTTTTCCTGAATTCATCATGGAAGAGATAGACGCGGATACGAGCGCTAGGTGATAAGTGGCCGAGCGGGATTGAATTATTAGTTGTGAAAAATTCCTTTTCAAAGGCAAAGGAGAGAGAGAGAGGAAAAGATAGAAGAGCCGATATTACGCGATACGGCGGAAGCGGATGTTTTTATTGCCGGGACAGGCATGAGATGTTAGTCGGGTGTACAGCTGATTAAACGGGTTTTAATGCTTGGTTAACTGACGGTTTTTTCTTCTTTTTTTTTCATGCAAGATAATGTTCGGAGCTTTGCAACCGGTCTGCATGTTTTCTTTGACGAGGGGAGTTTATGTTTTCGAGAACATGGCTTTTATTTGCCTTACCGGTGTATAATAATAATTGCGCGAGCGAAAGATTTACTGCGCCTCTTATTGGGTCATAAAAATCAGGAAGATAAGGGAGGTCCGCGCAGATGCATTTTTCTAAATTCTTATAGTTGTAGGTACACTTGTATTTCGATGCCGTAAATCTTTTACGCCGCTCGTGCAATTGTTATAGGTCTATACTGCGTGACGGAATAAAAAAACGTGTCCTTAAAAATATTAAATTGACGTTTAGCTTCGTGGCGAGCGGTCTTAATAAATCACGAGCGATTAACGCGGCAATAAATTTAAAAATTCCTGTAATAGTTTTTTCATCGCTGCCTTTCATTAAAGGAAAGTGGGTTATAATAAAAAATTATGTAATTTTATAACGCCAGGCGAGAAGCAACAAAAGCTTTATTTTTATCGAGCTTTCCAGCTCATTGATATTTTATTAACAGCGCCGACAAAGCCTCATTTCCGTGTGCGTAAATAAAGTGCAAAGCACCGAACGAAGTAGCCACTCGGCCATCCTAATTTTCAGCATAACATCATCGTTATGCCTCGTTTACGCATCCTCATTCATACACCCACAAATTCCAAAATTACTATGTGCTCGCCTTCATTAACCCCGCAGACCCTGACAACTGAAACTTTTAATTTCACTGTAAAATGTCAGCGAGTATGTACGTGCCGAGGCAATAATGCAATTGTGTCGTCGCCCACTCGGTAACGACGCGAGGTTACGTCAATCTCGCGCATTGCGCCGCTCGTAAAGGAATTTTACCGAAGCATTCCAAGTTTAGCTGTAACTCGCCGCATACCTTCACCGCGCACGCAAAAGAACAGCTGAAAAGCCTAATATCTCTATTTACCCTCTCGCTACCTATACCTATATATATCATCTCCATCCTACATACATATCCAACAATATTCTTTCATCGCGATATATTCAAAAGCCATCCAAGGTATTACCTCACTCCTCATATTTGCCCGAGCCATCAGCGAATATGAAAGGCCCCGCCGGCTTATGCATACGTACAACAGGCCTCTGATCCCGTATACCTCCGAAAGTTCAAATAATTGCCCCCTCCGAAGAAAGCCGTCTGGCCGACACGGCCTCTTATCCGCCTATCTCCGAGGCCCATACAATACCTGCACACACACACACACACACAGACAGACACAGAGGCTCGCTCCATTCTTCTCCAGCTCGGCGTCTGTGACCTTATTCCGTGCTCTCCCTATATATGCATCGGCTTCGTTAACTCGAGAGCGAGGAAAAAAAAATAACAGCGAGCCGACTGATAGCCACGGCTCGCATCTTTTGCGGCTGGCTCGCGCAGCTGGAGATAGGGCACGAGTCGAGCTCGCGCGCGACGTAATAATGGTGATAATAATAATCGAGGGAGAGAGCTGGTGGTTTGATGCGAAGAAGACGGTAATGGGAGGCTCGATTTGCGCGAGAGATTTTTTTTTTGTGAGAGTTTGGAGGAGGCTGGAATTGAGATGTGAATTGTTGATTTCGGGTTTTGATTTCGGAGTGGTGATGATCGGAGATCGCCGGAGGGTGAATGCGGCGATTTCAGAGGTGAGCGACGCGATTCTGGATTTGAGAACGCGTTGAGGAAGTTATAAGGGGTGAGAAGATAGACGCCTGAATGAAACATAATGCGAATAATGATTTTTCTTTTTGTAATATTAATATTAATAATAAACATTACGAGCGGCTGTCTAGTAATTACAGAGAGCGTTATTTTTAATTTTTAACTAAACGCTATCGCCGTGTTTGGTAAGGCAATAATTCTTCCTGGCCATGAATATTCATTATTCAAAATAATTGCCACTACTTCAACGAGTCACAGTCTTAAGGCTGCGGCACACTTTAAAGTGCACTTTAATTTTAAAAATACACTGACGTTTTCTCGGCAATAACGAAGTTGGCAGCTAAGCCGCGAGATGAACCGTACAACGAATCGTTAATAGATGAAAAAAATAATCAGGCGCGCACAGTGGACTTTCACTCGTTAAGAGCGTACACATCCATTCAATCGTAATAAGCATGTAATTCAGAAATAGGCATCTTATTATAATCGCGTTGGTCTATTTATGGAAATAAAAAAGCTAATGAGACTTTCGCACACAGGTGAATGGGGGCATTAAAAAAGAATTGAACGCTGCTATAGGAGTGAGACTTTCTCTTGAAATTCGAAATTGTACGTGTACATAAAGCCATTGTGATTGATTGTAAACAGAGAGCTCTGAGATTGGGAGAGTAAGAGTAGTTTTATATAAATCTTGAAAAGAATTTAACTCGATATGTGTGCTATAAATTTATAAGTAAAGATTTTATTGTTTCTAGTTAATTGTCTATAAATAAATTTAAAAAATTCTACGTACAATAAATCAATTAGACGTAGTAGAAGAATAGAAATAGTGACACCGTTTCATCGTAAACATCATTCGTTATTAATACATCTACCGTTCGAGCATTACGTCATGCAATATAATATAATTGTTGTTTACGCCTCGCATCATATCGATCGTCATTAATCTTTCACAAAACCGACCAAAATCCACACGTTTCAACCTCGCCCGGAACAGTTAATACTCCATTAATTAATACACACTCAATTCCAAACGTACAAACACCCAAAGTAAAATTTTTCAAGCTAAATTCCACACAAATCGCAACCACTCACCGAGATCCAAATCCAAGCCAGCCGCAAAGCCCACCCACCTTATCTAACGGAAAATATCCAACCACCTCTATACAAAAAAAAGACACATTTATAAATAAAATCAGCGCGCTAGCTTCCCAACAAAACGCTCGTCGAACAAACCAGGCGCACACGTGACGCGAAAGTCGAGCGTAAAATGAAAAGCGGCTAAATTATAAAGAAGCGCCGCCAGCCGAGAGAGCTGAAAGGCCAAGCTGCGAGGCGCAAGAGCTGGCTTCTAATTATGAACGTCCCTGCGCGACTGCGCTTTTCCCAGGCCAAGATTTATGTAACGCGGCGCGTGTATAGGCGCGCAAGCGCTCGCGAAATTTTGCCTGTTTATGATAAACAAAAGGCCGCGAGGTGCGTAACGTTCGCGTTTTTTTTTTCTTCGGCTTTGTAATTAGCGGGTGTATGTACAGAGGAAGAGCGAGTTTGACGCGCGGAGAGTTGAAAGTTTTTGCATTGTGCGGAGGGATAATGGCTTTTTGTTGGGGCCGAGAGGTTCCCGGGTTTTTTAGTTGGTTGTTGTTGGAGAGAATGGAGCTGACTTTTCGTAATGCTGGTTCTGTGTGTGTATGTGTGTGTGTGTGTGTGTGTGTGTGTGTGTATGTGTGTTTTGTAATGGTGATTGATTTGTCAGTGAGAAGATGTTAATCGAATGTGAAGGAGTAGTTAGGATGATTGGGGGATAGTTGGTTAGATTTGTTGATGGGTCTGGTCTTCGAGCCTATTGTTTTTTTATTTTATGAAAATGTATTTACCTGGAATATTAGTAAAATTATTAAAAAGTAAAAGAAAATTTGTTGCTGGAAATAAAACTTGTATAGAGAGATATATTCAGTCATAATTTATTGACCTCAATATCGCATTCATTCAGCTGTTGCAATTCATGTGACTAACTGCAGTTAATCATTGGATTTTGTTATAAAGAACTTTTTTTAGTGCATCGTATAAATAGTCAGCTAAAATATTTTAAAAGTGATTCAATTTGAAAATTTTTTATTCAAAGATCAAGTCGAGCGAATATTTTTTCATATTTTTTATTTACTTCATCATTTTTCGCAGCGATATTCATGTGCGACATGTGAAACTTTTTTTTATGTATTTTATATAACTTTTGTCAAAACGAGAAAGTAATATTTAGTTCACATACAGCTTACCCTATTTATGTACAGAAACACAAACATATCATTCAACGATCATTGTGAAAACAGTAGTTTCCGTTTCAGCGGAACATAAACTTTAGAAATAGTAAAAGCAGCTCTCATAATTGATGGGAAGGTTAAAAAAAATATATAGCTGAAACTCGAGAATTCGCACGGGAAAGTATAACTATAAATATTAAATAGACACGTCTGACCGGATCCCGCCATTATCCACTGCCGGCGTACTTTAATTCATACGCCTTTCCCATGTATAATCTCCGGCTTTGACTGCATTATTTTCTCAGATTTCCCGTCGACTCCTGATATGGTTAATTTTTTCTTTTTTAATAGGCACACTTTTTCCCCTCGATGCGAACCTTTTAATTAACCGGCTTACGTAATGAAAATCTCGATATTCCTTTCAGCTGCAATACACTTTTACGTCCTCATACAACATTATCTTCATTCGTCTCGAATTAATCCTCCATTCCCTACTTCTTCACGAGTCCTTAAAAGTCTTGCATCCACGCAATTTCCCAACCATCTGCACTTCTTCCAAAAAAGCCATCCCGCTCGCAGCTCGCCTATTCCCCGACTAAAAATCCCCAATCCTATTTACCAAAACTCGCGGCGCTGCAGCCCGGGCGAGAAATTTCATAAAGCTTCCCCGGCAGGAGCTGTACTCGCGCAGCCGGCTCGTATTTTTCTCTCCTCCCCGGCGCAAAAGAGAGAGTTCAAAACTCCAGTCGCGACGCTCCGGCGCGCGATAGCCAAAGCCACTGCGCGAGCGGCGCACAGAAACGCGAAAAAATAAAAGTGTATATAAAAGCTCAAATATTGCTGTACACGAGCGCGTTGCTACAGCGTGTGTGTGTGTATAGAGCTGTACGAAGAGGCACGCTGGCAATCGTGAGAACGGAAACTTCATTACGACGGCTGCAGCCGCGCGGAAAATACTTGCGGGAGATGTATTATATAGCGCTGTGCCGACGCCCCTTGAGCGCGAATTCCTCTGCGCAACTTTTCCGATGCGAGTGCGTTAGTCCTGGCCGCGCGCCTCGCATTCCTTTTGTCTTTTTTTTTTATTTCAAGGG
>JAPYZA010004064.1:0-14243 GCA_030522685.1 Eupelmus azureus | reverse complement strand
GCCTACCTTGTAGCGTTAGCCAAGATGGCGTCGATCGCGCGCTACGCCGGCTGTAGAACTCGCTGCTGGGTGCTGCTCAGGTACGCCTCCGGTCGAGCTTCTGGAGATCGAGGTGGAGTAGTGGGCACTCGCAGGCGTGAACTGCAGCACTTAGAGGCACTTATTTAGTGCGCTGAACAAACTCGCGGGCGAGGAAAGCGGAGTCTCGAGCGAGGGTAATTCGGAGGCCGCGTTTTCAGTCGGGCAGATCGGATGTAACTGCCGGGTCCGCGTCTCGCGAGAGGGGAGCTTCCCCTCCTTCCCGGCGCGCCTTGTGCTGCTGAGAGCGCGAGGCTGGCTCGCGTATGCACACCTCTGCTGTCTGTGTGTGGGAATTTTCCTACAGACAGCAGAGGTTTATTCTTGCCTTTCATAGGCTACATCCTCGTTTCAACGCATACAATTAATAAAAAAAACCTTACCTTGTACTTTGTTGTAGCCGCAGATATTCGATTGGGTATATATTGTCTAATATATATTTATATATAGTGGTGGTCAGTAATTTCCAAATTTCGCTATATAGGATCCGTATTGCAGTAAAATTAGATATTTTATTTGCTAGCTGTCCTGCTAGTGGGTTTCGTCCAAGAAAAACCCAAACACTTCGTATGATTAATTTTCTGAATTCTTTATTGGTCGTAATTATTTGCACTTATTATTCAAAAATTGTTACACTTTCTGCCGATTATTCATTTAGCTGGTAATAATTATTATCTTGACAAGTAAAATATATAATAAAAAAACTTTTGGACCAATTTAATTCAAATATATATAATTGAAATAAAAGAATATTTTAATTTTTTTCTACGGAAATTATGGTGCTTTCTAATTAACTGTGGCGATCAGACTGCTGAGGGGCTCTCCCGAGGTTTCAATCATTACCTCGGGTGTTCTCCCTCCACTGGGGCGGTGAGCGCCTCACACTTACCTCCCCCATAACTTCAAATGCGCATTGAGCGTCTAGCTTCAACGCCTCGTCTGTGCTCTCTTGCCCGCGAAGTGTTGTGGCTAGATGCTATCGCACGTTCCTGCACGTGCGCCTTGCTACTCGATACTTTTTCAACGACGAAGTTCGTCTTTGGAAAAGTACCGAGCTGCAATTCAGTACTCATGCAGGGCTATACTTACGTGTGGCTCAAAAAAAATAATTTTTGTGAGCCAGCACGTAACAGTCAGTAGCCACGAAGCCTCGCGCTACACCATCGTGCAGGCGGGGATGTCCCGCGAGCGCGAGAGGAGAGTAGTCCGGTCATTTTAGCATTTTGTCAGGAACTTTTTTTAACTGCGTTTTTTTGAACGAATCGTCGCGAAATGATGTGAGGATTAACGGAAAAAATGTCGCCTCCGAAAAAGTTGAGCTTCAAAAGTTATTAACAATTTATTAAAAAATTGTCACAGAATTTATTGGTTTTTTGCTTATATCTATTTTCCTTTGAATTTTAGAGAAAAAAGTTACAGAACCTTTTTTGTTCAGTGATCAATTTCCTACAAAATGCTGTAATTAAAAGTTAAATTAAAAATATATAAATATTATAATTTATTGTTGATATTCGTTAAAAACTGCAAAAAAATGTTATCTTGATCACGATTTGTAAACTAATTTTATTTTTATATGAATCATAAGATGTTTAAAATAGTCAATGCAATTTGAAGTCTACTAAAAACTAAACAAAATGAGATAAGTCGCATTTCAAAATATCAACTAATTCTCTTACAATAATTTTTTTAAAATCAAACTTCCAAGCTGTATTACTTGCGATCAAATCATCCTACAGGGGCATCCTTCCAGGAGATGAACAAAGTTAATGTTATTTATTATTTGCAATAAAAAAAAATTATATTTTTTATGTTTAAGCCCGTTTTTTTAAAAAACGAATTGTGCATATAAATAAATGAAGAATTCTCGCAAGATTTTGAAGTAAACAAAACCAAACATACGGCACTCAATTTGTTATAAAAAAAACACAAGTTTAGAAAAAAAATCGTCCCACTTGGTATAGTAGAAGTTGAGATACAAATAAATAACATTTTGATAGTTTATTGGTAAACTAATGAATATTTAGACCTCAATATTTTACTGAATGTTCTTTAAGATATTAGTAATCAACTTTAGTCTTTCAAATGCATAGGTTTAATAGTTTTTATGTAAAAAATTCGTCTAAAATAAAAATTTCAGCGCGCGATTGAGAGTGCAACGTAGCTCGGCGCATGATAGTGCCCGCCTGCATGCGCGAGGCGCGCCCGCCGACGTTTGAATTACGGCTTACTGCAATGCTTATCTTTATTAACTTTTTTTAGCATAAACTCAAACAAAAAATGTATATGTAGGTAAAATTATAATTAATATATTAATAATTATACAAAACACGTTATAAATTATTAATTTTATATTTTAAAAGTCGGTTTTTTTTTCAATTCGTGTAATAAGTTTAAATGAATTTTTCAAAGAAAAATATTTTTTTTTTTGATAAATATATTTATTTAATATTTATTTAATACATTATATTTGCGCAAGTACAAGCTAACCCGGTCGCTCGCACATTCTATCGTTCCGACATCAAGTCTATATAAAAGAAGGCGATGAATTACTACTACCTGAATCTACAAATTAATCACAACAACACAAACTATTGGATCTACTTCAGCACTGACACAACTTGCTGCTTTGTTTGTAATCAAACAGGACACATTGCCAAGCAGTGTCCGCAGAACAAAACTACTATACAGACTCCCGAATCTATGAATGTTTCTTTGCAAACCACTTTGCCTCCAGTTAAACCAACTCCGGAAGAAAACGCTGAGCCTATGAAGCCTTTCACGCAACCGTCTGAACTCCAGATAGCTAATTCGAATTCGGCCTCACCTGTGATAACCGGCGCTCTCGATAATACTACTCTCGCGAAAAGAGCCTTGTCGACTTCTGGTAATTCTTCAACCCCCAGCATCGCTTCAGGAAATTTACTGATAACACAAGCTCATACTCAAGGCTCACAAACATCTCGCGATAGAGTCAAACCACCGAAAAGGAAAAAAAGTAGAAAAGATACTGATTCACTAAAATGTAACCTTGACGATTTAGACGTCATTCTTTCTGCAGTTAAAGACGAAATTGAATTAAATCCAACCTCGTATATTCTTGACTATGAAAAAATCAAAAACTTCCTCACAGCAACTTATGGCAAATGCAATACCTCTGCTTGTGGTTTTTCAACTAATCTTACGGGTATGGCAAAGATGATCAGTGAATTGAAATCTCTCATTTCCGAACAAAAGCTCAAGGCCAGTACAAGACTGATTAAAAAGTTAGAAAATTCCAGTTATTCAGAGTCCGAAGACGGTATGGGCGGCGATTCCTCTTCTTAGTCATGGATTCTCAGGGCAATATTTCTGAAAACTTTCCGGCGGAACTTAAAGTTATTTTCTGGAATGGTCGCAGTATACATTCAAGACTCGAAGAAATACCTAAAATTCTTAAGAAAGTCGACATTCTAGTTTGTGTAGACCCCTGGCTCCATCCTGACAATAGTATACATTTTCCCGGCTACAAGACTCTACGTAAAGATCGTCTTCACAAGCAAGGAGGCGGCATCATTGCGTTCATAAAAAATAATTTAGCTTACGTAGAGGTAAATAATTTGCGTTCTCTACACATTGATTTTGAAATATTAGCGTTCAAAATCACTAATGTTACTCCAAACATTGTTTGTCATGCGTATTACAGAGCCCCAGGTATCGATCATTCCCAATCGGCTTGGAATACGGTATTTAATAATATTCATAAAAATTGTCATACCCTCATCTTGGGCGATTTTAACGTCCACCATACTGCGTGGAACTGTAAGAACTTTGACAATAATGGCGAAAGTCTTTTATCGGCGCACAATAACTCAGATACCTTCTTGCATAATCCTGATTCTACAACATGCTATCGCTCAAACTCAAATTACTTTTCCAATCTAGATTTAATTTTCACCACTAATAATATTGCTGACAAAGTTAATGTCATAGTTAACGACGAAACCTGGGGCTCTGACCACTTCCCTATCTTTATTGACATTAGTATCGCTAAAAGTATTTATCGTAAAAAGACTTAATTTTAAGTCCACTCGAACTAACTGGAACGACGTCAATTCAATTCTCGAGGAAAATTACTGTGAATTTCTAACCTTAGAATACAATTCTGTAGAGCCATGCGACAAATACGATATTTTTACGAATATCATTACTAACGCTATTAAAGCAAGTATCCTGGTCACCCGAATTGTTAATAATAATGTACATCGAAATCCGGTTCCTTGGTGGGACGCGGAATGCGATAGGGTTAAGAGACTCAGAAGAGCTGCTTTCAAAAAATGGCGATTCACTAAAAACCAACACGATTACATAGAGTATAAAAAAGCAGTTGGGACTGCCCGTAATATTTTTAAAAAGAAAAAATGATCTAATTTTCGAAACTTCGCAGAATCCATTAACTTTAGTGTCAATCCGTCATATGTCTGAACCAAAAGTAAACTATTAAAAAATAAATGGACTAATATTACTTCCTCCAGCATTTCGGAAAATCACCAAAACTCCGAACTTATTAATGAATGTTTAAAGCGCATTAGCCCTGATTGGTGCCAGAATAATCCTAACCATCTACCTATATGTCAAACCAATCATCTTCTCGAGTCTCTATTTACATTTTCCGAACTAAACTTAGCTCTCAGTAGTAAAAATACTAGATCCTCTTGCGGTGTAGATGGCATCGATTATGAAGCCATTCAGCGACTTCCTCTAAAATATAAACTGCTACTAGTCGATATATTTAATGATATGTATCAAGCTAAGTCCTTTCCAATCGATTGGAAAAAATCCTATGTACATTTTATAAACAAACTCAACGGTAAAGGTGTCAGACCAATTGTTCTTAGTTCCTGCCTATGTAAGATTTTTGAAACCATATTAAAAAATAAATTACAGTGGTGGATGGAAACTAACAACATTCTTCCTGATTTCCAAACAGGCTTTAGAAAAGGACAGTCTACTATTGACAATCTGATTGGTCTAACCCTCGACGTTGAAGAAGCCTTTTATGAGAAAAGGGACGTTCTAGCTGCATTTTTGGATATTGAAGGAACGTTCGATAATATTAATGTAGAAATCCTTCTTGATAAACTTGCCGAAGTTGATTGCCCTCTCATTTTTATCAAGTTTATACAACACTTAACATGGGAAAGAATTATTTATACCGAATCACTGGGCGAAAATACTAGAACTATCAGCAAGGGCATCCCGCAGGGCGGAGTTCTGAGTCCTCTCTTGTTTTGTATATACATAGCTTCTGTTTCTAATCGAATCCCTAAGTCCGTTAAAGTGGCTAAGTTTGCAGATGACATTGTAGTGTATTGCAAGAGAGGACCTCAGTCCTCTAGTAAAAGGCTTCTTGAAAGAGCAATTAATATAATTTACGACAATCTCCAAGAAATTGGATTGGACCTAGCTCCACTAAAGACTGTATTCCCACAATTCAATCAATCCGGCATTAAGCCTGGCGAATCTTGTATTATTATCAAAGAAAATGTAATTACATCTAGCGAAACTGCAAAATTCCTTGGCGTACTTTTTGACTATCGGCTATCATTCAAACAGCATATTGGTGCACTTATCAAAAAGACCTTGAAAGCCAACAATATTGTCAAGTACTTGCGTGGTGTCAATTGGGGATCTAACCCTGAAACACTTTTAATACTCTACAAAAGTTTTACTCGCTCAATTCTAGACTATGGTTGTTTTGTTTATTACCCAACTACTATGACACACTCAGAAGCTTTCGAAAAAGTACAATACTCAGCAATTAGACTTGCTTTAGGCTATCGAGTAAGCACGCCCACTAATATTTTATTATCTGAATCTAAATTCACTTTTTTAGAAGATCGCACCATTTTTCTTTGCAATAATTACATCAATAAAGTTAAATCCAATACTAGTTTAGTAGCGCACAAAAATATACTTAGAATCTACAACAAAACTCACCACAATCAAAGTAAACTTAAAAATAGTAAACGCCTGCTTGTTAGATGCATCAAAAACTCGGACTTTTCTAGTAACAATATAATGACCAATAATAAGTACAACGTGTATAAGAATGATTATCAGTCTCTATTTTTTAACATCGAAATTGATACAGAGTTCGGACTCGAGCTCAGAAAAGCTGTCTTCCCTGATTCTTTAATCAAACAGCGTCTAATTAAAGACAATGCGTATCCTATATACACTGACGGTAGCAAGACTGACAGCGGAATATCAGTAGGAACAGCAACAATCTGTGATTCTCTAAACGTGATTGTAACTAAAAGTCTTCACTATAACACATCGATATTTACGGCTGAATGGGTAGCCATCAACGATGCGATTGAAATTGCGCTTAACCATACCAACAAAAATGTAATCATTTTCTCTGATTCCCTGAGTGCTCTCCCGTCCCTTCAAAATTTCAACTTAAGTATTAGAGTCAATCCGTATATTTTTAATATTAGGAAAGATATTCATGAATTCTATAAAAAAAGCACTAATAATAGTAAAATTCAACTCATTTGGATCCCAGCGCACTCCGGAATTCAGGGTAATGAAAAAGCCGACTTTCACCGATCTTAAAATGCATCTCAAAAATTTGGCTGTTAGAAACACATTCGATATTATAAGGGAGGAAGGAACATTCAAGGGGGTACATTTCTTTAATAATTTTCACAACAATAGATCTAAACCATGGTTTTACAATCTCAAACTACCACGCATAGTAATAACTAGAATCAATCGTTGCCGATCAGGCCATTTCAACTTAAAGTCTTCCTTATTTAAAATAGGTTTATGCAAAGATACTACCTGTGAATGTAATTGCAAGTATCAAGATCTTGATCATATACTCTGGCAATGTCCCCTTTACGATTACCAACGATCTTTTTTTTTATTAAAAACATCGTAAGCGCCAAAATGTTCCTTCCTTCCTCTAACACTGTACTGTTAGCTAATATTAATGCTGAAATTGCAAAATACATTTATATCTTTTTAAACGACTGCAATTTATCGATATAGTTCTAAGTCTCACCAATATTATGTTTATCTTTTTTTGTAAATAATGAAAACGCAACTGTAGCAAAATAATCCTGCATAGGATTCAAATTGCATTAATAAATAAAAAAAAAAATTAATTTGATAATTTAGAATTTTTAATTGAGAAATACAAAAATAAAGACTAGCATTGCAGTAAGCCGTAATTCATATGTCGGCGGGCGCGCCTCGCGCATGCGGGCGGGCACTACCATGCGCCGAGCTACGTTGCACTCTCAATCGTGCGCTGAATATTGTATTTGAGACGAATTTTTTACATAAAAACTATTAAACCTATGCATTTGAAAGACTAAACACTTGATTACTAATATCTTAAAGAACATTCAGTAAAATATTGAGGTCTAAATATTCATTAGTTTACCAATAAACTATGAAAATGTTATTTATTTGTATCTCAACTTCTACTATACGAAGTGGGACGATTTTATTTTCTAAATTTGTGTTTTTTTAAAACAAATTGAATGCCGTTTATTTGGTTTTGTTGACTTCAAAATCTTGCGAGATTTCTTCATTTATTTATATGCAAAATTCGTATATTAACAAAAAGGGCTTAAACAAATAATATAATATTTTTTTACTGAAAATGATAAATAAGATTAACTTTTTTCATCTCCTGGAAGGACGCCCCTGTAGGATGATTTGGTCGCAAGTAATACAGCTTGGAAGTTTGATTTTAAAAAAATTATTGTAAGAGAATTAGTTGATATTTTGAAATGCAACTTATCTCATTTTGTTTAGTTTTTACTTGACTTCAAATTGCACTGAATATTTTAAACATCTTATGATTTATATAAAAATAAAATTAGTTTGAAAATCGTGATCAAGATAACATTTTTTTTGCAGTTTTTGACGAATATCAACAATAAATTATAATGTTTGTATATTTTTAATTATAGCATTTTGTAGCAAATTAATCACTGAACAAAAAAGGTTCTGTAACTTTTTTCTCTTAAATTCAATGATAAAAAGATATAAGCAAAAAACCAATAAAATCCGCGACAATTTTTTAATAAATTGTTAATAACTTTTGAAGCTCAACTTTTTCAGAGACGACATTTTTTCCATTAATCCTCACATCATTCCGCGACGATTCGCACAAAAAGTCGCAGTTGAAATGACCGGACTACTCTACTCTCGCGCTCGCGGGACATCCCCGCTTGCCCGATGATGTAGCGTGAGGCTTCGTGGCTACTGACGTACCACCTCTATGCGCAGTATTACACTCTGCTACTGATTTTCTCTCTACAGCCTAGTTCCCACTCTTTTGCCTCTATCAGAATCATTTAAATTAGCATTTAAATTCCCTTCCGCACTTATGCTCCCTTTAGTGTTCCTCCGGTGATCGTTCAAGTAAATCTTGACGATGACGGACTGTCATTTTGACCCTTGGTTGCCACCGGCATTAATTTCTTTCTTCATAGTTCGGTGTTAATGTGTGTATACGCGGTTTTATTAATTGTTAGTATTTTTTAATATTTTTTATACAATTTTTTACTGGTTTAAAGTCAATTTTCCTTTTAATTTTCTGTTAGTTTTTTAATTTACAGTGTTTTCATATTTAATTCTCAACATCAGATTGAATTTTTTTTTAATTTACTTAATATTTATTATATACAGGTGTGAAAAAACTTTTTATCTACGTTCTCAGCGCTGTGCTATTCGCTCCGTGCACGTCGTTGGAGGTGATAGAGGAATCGATCTAAGCGCCCATGGTGGCGTAAAGTGTCAACTTTGGAGGCTATTGAGTGTATTACTATATATATCGAAAATAACCTCAAAAATATGTAGAAAACAAGTGTTTAAGTGTATATAGATTGAATTTTTTACACTTGTCTTCGTAAAATAATATTATATTCATACGGCTACATATATTATACAAAAGTCATTATGAATTATATGTGGTTACGCAGTTATGTCGATTATTTAATTCTTCCCCATATAAGCTAATGCTAATTCGTCCGCCCGCTGTCACCGATTCCCGGCACCAGATGTCGCATCCAGGGGTCGCCACGGTATGTGTAAGGAGCGAATATAACTTTTATATTTATTAACCTTTTTGTAACTTTTTTTCTATTATTTAGTCTTGAAAAGGGTGACTACTAAGTTCACCGAAACTTAGACGACGATAATAAATACTTTGATTCGAAGAAGATCGATAGAAGCATTTTCACTTATTAACACTACCTCGAACGATAGATGCTCAATTTATTACTAAATATACTTGTGTTTAAATATCGCGCCTATGTGTATAATATTATGGAACGCTGAAATAGAAGTCGTCAGACTTCACACACCATCGCACAAGCGCGGCAACGTCAGTTCAAATTAAAAACATTATTTAATAAATACATGCGACTGTTTTTCTTATAAAATCGAAATGAAATAAGATATCAATATAAAACTTTTTGGAGTTTATTTTACGATGTGTCTGACGCGACATGAAGGTGCAAGCGTGCGATTTTCGTCATGCGAGGCAGGCAAGTGTCTGTGTGCCGAGAGATGATCGCTCTCTTTCGCTCGAGGACCTTTGAAGGATCTGGACGTTTTAGAGAATGCTCCATTTCTTGGGCACGCCAACCACTCGATCTTGCTCTCAAGGAGGTGCGCCGGACCCATCCCAGCCGTGATCTACTGCAGCCAGCCTAGTACTCCAAGTCGAATCGTCGAAATGAAACGTATCATAGAGAACTTCGCACAATTTGATCGGGCGTAACCGTTGAGAGATATCTTAGCGACAACGTGCTCATCATTTTAACACCTGGAACCTACGGTCCCGAGCGGATTGAGCCGCTTAGCATCATCATTTCCCCATGAGATAAGTTCCCGCTTTTAAATAAAATTCAGGAGTCAAACGCTTTCTCAAGTCACGAGATAATTATTATAAAATTAGTTATTCGCGTTCATGTATGTAAAACGAAAATTAGAGGCATCCCGCGTTATTATATAATATTAGAATTCAATTCGTTGTCGTGGAATCGCGCTTCAATTTCTAAGAAAATCGCCGTTATTTCTTCGTATCGGCGTGGTGTTTACGATATGCGAGACCGGAGCAAAGCCGAGTGGGCGCAATGTTGATATAAATACTGTTTACTTTAGTATTTATTATATTTTGGAATAAATTTGTGTATGTATTTCAATTGTTTATGTTGAGTATATTTAATATTTAGATTGATCTCTCTTTTATTAACGTATTATTTGTATTTGCTTGCATGACGATCGGAAGTCCGGATCGAAGCATCTACACTTATCCCGCAAACCTTGTTAGTAATTTCATAATTTCTAAATATACAGGGTGTCCCAAACCACCCGTCCACCCCTTTTAAAATAGTGAAAATTCAACATAATGCTAAGTTCAAAGTTGATTAATAGTAAAATGGCCTTGTCCAATCGATTGGAGTAGTTTTCAACTTCTGGTTCCGACCGGAAATAGCTTATTCTGACCGGAATTAAGTTTTTTCAAATGAAATATTATTTCTTTTATTAAGGATTTTGATTTTGCAGTAATAAATACAAATTTTTCGTTTGAAAAATTTTTTTCTGAAATGTGTTTTTGAACCCCTAAATGACCCTTAAATACATTTTCATTATTATTCAGTAGATGATTATAATTTTTTAGCAAAGCATATTTGTATTTCTCACTGCAAAATCAAAATCCTTAATAAAAGAAATAATATTTCATTTGAAAAAACTGACTTCCGGTCCGAATAAGCTACTTCCGGTCGGAACCGGAAGTTGAAAACTACTCCAATCGATTGGACAAGCCCATTTTACTACTAACTTTGAACTTAGCATTATGTTGAATTTTCACGATTTTAAAAGGGGTGGACGGGTGGTTTGGGACACCCTGTATATATATAATTCTTAATATCAGCCTAATTTTGCATATTTCAAGATTTTTATATTAAGCTTTATGAATAAATAAAATATAAAATTTTACAATGATAAATATTCTATCTAAAGTGAGAAGTAACAAATAGATGTTTACTAATTTAAATTTTCAAAAATCGATAAAATATTAAAAAATTAGACAAAAATACATCATTATGCAATTAAAAGGAATAAAAATAAAATTAGATTTTATTAAAAAACTTTTTTATGATTGATTAGCGATATTCTTTTTATCAAAATAAGTAAAAAAAAGAAATTTAAAATAAATAAAATTTTTTAGTGTTTTTAATTTATTTTAACTTTAAATTTAAAAAATAGAAAATAGTGAAATTGAGAAAAAATGAGTTAAAAGAACATGTCACTAATTTTTTTATGAAAATGAAATTAAATAAAATTCGGCAAAAAATATGGAGTTTATTCTACGATAGATTTCCTATCAAAACAAACAATAAAACGAAAATCGATTTGATTCACCGTTTTAAAGGTATTATATTGCCTTAAAAAAAAGTATCGGAAAACATAATGAAAACAATGTGAAATCAGAAGAAATAACATAAAAATGTTGAAAAATTACCTAAAAGTGAACAAGTTAACATAATCCATTCAAAATAACGATTAGTTTCGAAGATAAAAAGGGCCTATAACAAATTAAGAAAAAATATAGCAAATTATCATGTTTCATTAATTATCAATTATCAATTATCTTATTTCTGGCACGCAGTAATAGTTTTTGTTAGTAGGTATGTTATTTTTCTGAAAGGTCTCTGCAAGCTTGCGTAAAGTACATATGCGCGAACGCGTGTGTGCGTACATTTATAGCTATCTAAAATTCGATTCCTTTGACAAAAAATTTTCAAAATATTATTTTAAATCTTGTTAACTCTCTTTGTATTCTGTTTGTTGATTAAAATAAAAGAACCTATGACTAAAATTATTACGTACAGGAATTAATTTTTTTATATATTTCGCAGAATAATTTTGTTTCATATCAGTATAAAAAGAAATAAACAAAAACTATAGGTAAGAATATTTCGTTAATTGAGGTTTAAAATTGCTAAACAACAGAAGTGGAGAAAGACTTAAGAGTTTTTTAAAGATTAAAAATATTTTCAATAACATAAAAGTCAATAGTTTTCTCTATTAAAAATAAAAGAATATTAAACTCTTTCTTACAATAGTTATGTAAAAGAAAATAATACTGTTTTTTTCGAAATTTTGTTATTTTTATGCGCGTAATATGTATGTTTTTATTTCCTGAAGGTGGTTATGTCTACATACTTTTAAGATAGGATAAATAGGAAATACGATTTTAAGCTTTAAGTATTTTATCTTGAAGATATCTATTTATCCATCGTTTTAATGGTTCATTATAGTAGATAAACGTGAATGCAGTGATAAAGACTTTTCAGAAGCTAAAGCAGCTTTCAGTTAAGTGCGTTAACTTATACCTTTCTTAATTATTAAGTGAAAAAAATAAAGCTTAAATATTAGAAATTCTGTATAAACGTAAGTTATTATTTGTTATTTCACATAAATATATCGAAGGTTAACGTTTTTCTTGTGACTACAAAAGGATGCTTTTTCGTAGTACAAAAGAATATTTTAAACTTACCTTAGAAAAAAATTTTATCAAAATTTACTATTTTTAAAAATTATTTGTATCCATTGTGTGTGTGTGTGCGCGAGTTTGTGAGTTCGCGCTTATATGAGTATGTGTCTGTGTGTGAGAGTGTGTATGTGTATGCGTGTGTGTTTGTGTATCCATGCGTGTGTGTGTGTGTGTGTTTGTGTGTGTGTATGTGTGTATGTGTGTATGTGTGTGTGCGTGTGTGCGTGTCTGTGTGAGTGGGAGGATGCATATTCGTGCGCTTGAATGCATATAAATGTGTTTACGTACGTAGATATCTAAAACATTGAATCAACTAAATGACTGTAATCTACAAAACTTATATATTATTATTTTAAAAATCATATATATTATTATGATTACTTGATAAATTTTTTGTGGAGCATATAGTATTTCTAATTTTACTATTAGCATGTTTTCGTACATAATGCGTACCTCATCTTAATCTAATATGATACTTGTGAAAATGCATCGAAATACCTATTTTGTAAAGTAACATTTCAGAATAACTTCAATGATTTTATGTTATTTTGAAATGCACACTCTTTTTACTTATCGTATTCTTGAAAATTTTCCAAAATGTTATAACAATGAATTATGTAATGTAATATAAACTACCATAAAGCCTTTCAATTTGATAGAATTTAAAAGTATTTATAGTTATTAGATATCTTTATAAACAATGTCAGATGATATCTTGAATGAAATTTCACTAGGAGAGTGCCACCCACACAGCATGAAATATTTCATTGAAATATTCCGAAATATTCCGCTCGAATATTTCAATGAAATATTCCGGAAATCTTCCAGGAATATTCCATGGAAGAGTCCAAAATATTTTAATGGAATCTTCCAGAGGAAGATTCCAACGACATTCCAGGAACATTTCGAAGAAATGTTCATAAACTGACTTTTGACATTGCCATGGAATATTATTGGAAGATTCCAGTCATGTTTCTGAAATATTCCATGAAATATTCGTAGAATATTCCACCACAATCTTCCGTGAAGGATTTCCGGAATATTTAGGCAAGATTCCAGTGAACGATTTCAAAAGTTATTATAACATTCCATCAAAGTATTTCATGAATCTTTCGGGAATCTTCCGCGGAATATTCCAATGAAAAAATGCAAGAATATTCCAGCGCCACCTTCCGTGGAAGATTCCCGGAATATTTAGACAAGATTCCAGTGAACGATTTCGAAAGTTATTATAACATTCCAACGAAATATTTCTGTGGAAGATTCCCGGAATATTTAGGTAAGATTTCAGTGAACGATTTCAAAAGTTATTATAACATGCCAACGAAATATTCCATGAATCTTCCGGGAATCATCCGCGGAATCTTCCAATGGAAAAATGCAATAATATTCCACCACAATCTTCCGTGGAGGATTCCCGGAATATTTAGGTACGATTCCAGTGTATGATTTCAAAAGTCATTAGAATATGCCAATGAAATATTCCATGAACTTTCCGGGAATATTCCAATGGAAGAATGCAATAATATTCCAGCGCAAT
Organism: Eupelmus azureus; assembly: GCA_030522685.1. NCBI lineage: Eukaryota > Metazoa > Arthropoda > Insecta > Hymenoptera > Eupelmidae > Eupelmus > Eupelmus azureus. The sequence goes on along the minus strand of JAPYZA010004064.1, from coordinate 57 downwards.
CTTCCTTCGAAGATTCCTGGAATATTTAGGCAAGATTTTTGTGAGCGCCCGGCTAAA
>JAPYZA010004063.1:0-17816 GCA_030522685.1 Eupelmus azureus | reverse complement strand
ATCATGTGAAATATTTAGAGACCGTAAAATACAGCCTGAAGAGGCCTTATAAGAGTATTTTTATTAAATGTTAATTGATTTTTTTTAATATAATATATTAATCTGGTAGCCTTTATTGTAAATTTCTTATTCATTCTATTATATAAATTTATTTGACATTCCATAAATCTTTATAATTATTATTACAAATAAAAGTAAATTTAATAGATCATCAGTCTACAGGCAAAGTGCATGAAACTCACAATCAATCAATACAAAACATTGTTATTTTTTTCTACTTCGTGCGAGCCCAGCAATTTTTATTTTTCTGTAATTTTTTCCACCCGTATAATTCTGCAGGTCAATGCTTGAGATCTGAGGTGTGCGCGTGCTCCGGCCACGTGAGAAATTGAATGCAGGACGAGTTCACGGCAAAACTATATGAGTGCACGCGCTTCAATATGGCAATTTCTCATTTTTTATTATTTTGCCCTGATCGTGAAATTCATTTTTCCATTAAATTACAAGACGCTACTGCGCTAACTAATTTTGAACTGTCTACAATAATTCTGAGAATTCTACAATAATCACTGAGAAAAATAGTATAACAAATATTATTATATTATATAGAAAACCTGTGACATCTTCGAAAAATCAAAAAAAATACTTGTTTTATAGAAAAATTTATTATAAATATAATAAATTTTTCAATAGAACAGTAATTTTTTTGATTTTTCGAAGTTGTCACAGGTTTCTTACATAATGTAATAATATGCATATTTATGTAGAAATTTTATTTATACTATTTTTTTAAATTTATTAAAACGCAAATATCTCCTTTTTGAAAAATTTATATATTATATAATAGTATTTATTATATTATAATAGGCTTTATGCAGAAATTAAAAGATAAATTTTGGCAATGTATCCGTAAAGTCCTAAAGAAGTTTAAAATTTTAATTTTCAGATAACGCCTTGTAATACGCCAGCAACTCCGCCGAATTTCCCAGACACTTTGCTCGCCTTTTCAAAAATGTCGGCAGGAGAGAAAACACCGTCCGGTAAGTTGAGAAACCTTTTTTTCACTTTTAAATTAGGGTTTAGAATTCTTATCTCTACCAAACGTTTTATCATTTTTATGTCAGCTCAAGTCTGCAAAAAAATTGAAGGAAAAACATTTTAATAAATTAATTGATTCGTAATAATTGGAAATGAATCTACACTTTTATATTGAACGAAAAAATAAAAATTAAAAACTATAAAATAGTTTCTACTATAAAATGTGTTTAAATAATTTAGTTTATGAAACTCGTTGTTGCATATAAAAAAGTATATATAAATCATTTTTTATTGATAAAGATTCTTAACAGGTTCAGAACGATTAATGTATAAACTGATTCTTTATAATCTTTTTGAAATTACATGATGCAAAATAGTTACTCATTTTATATGGGTGGGGTTCATTTAGTATGTACACCGGACATTCATGATTTCTCAGAGCATCAAATTTTCAAATATATGAATTCAAAGTTATTACTTACAATGAAAAATATTCACAAATTCGTAGATTCGATAGTATAAAAACATACTATTCAAATACGAAAATTAAAATTTTATCTACGAATTCAATATATTCAGCTCAAGAGGAGAATAAATTTCTCTTTTTTCAAATATTGCAAGGCTATATCGTTTTTTCTCCGCCAAATTCGATCGACAAAGAAGATATATAATACCGTCACTCATACAAAGCATAGAGCTGTATCATTTTTATATTTTGTTTGGAAAGAAGTTATTTTTACTAGCATAATAACTGCTGAATTTTAGAATTGATTGCGTTTTATCATGTTTTCATTATTATGAAGGAACTTGAACTTTAATAGATTTTTGGTCACGCAAAGGTAGAATTTTATTGAATTATTTATAATGTCTTTAACTCAATTGTTACCTTTATTTTTAATAATATAATTGAGATAGAAATTGCTATTTCAATTAAAAAATTAAACTATTTTTCAGTTATTCAATTTAATTGTTTAGTTGCTAATCTTATATATTTTTAATATAAGATTATTAAAATAGGCAATAAGCTCTAGAATTATTATTTAGATATTATTATTTCTTTCAACAATATTTGGACGCACAGTTACCTATGCGATTCAGATGTATATGTATACACAAATTTTATCATTTATCCAAAATTTTAAGTTTTCCTCCCAATGGTAATTTAACACCATCCAGTAATACCATAAAATGGTTCATACATTAAGTTTTCTTATTTCCTAACAGATTGTGCGCTTGTTTGGTTTACTACTTAATTGTTAAACGACCTTTTAGAGAATGAATTATCTTGCATTAATTATAAATTAAGTACACAAAGGAAAATTTCTGAAATCAAATAAATGTTTTTTTTTTTTAATAAATTTATTTTAAATATTTCTGTAATACTATTGAGGAAAATATTTATTTAATTTCAGGTATTCTCTTTTTTTCTTTTTGTGTTTAAATTAACTTAATAATCAAAAAGTTCATAATTTATATATATAACTTTCAAATTAAAGAGCTAAACAAAAAAGGAATTTTAGTAAATGAATTTCCTGTTGGTACAATAACCGGTTCGCGACTGAAAAAACGATATAGCCGTTGGGAGGCGTAAACACCGAAAATTACTCGTTGATCCGCTTTAGTCACGCAAAATCCACGCGCGAGCCGAAACTTCCAGAGACCTCAACCTATAGGCAACAGGGACATCATTCACGAACTGTTTATTGGATTTCTAGCGTAATACTTAAATAAAGCTCGCAACGCTGTGTAAACGCCGGCGAAATCCGGAAACGTGTTTTTTTTTGCGTGATTCACAGCTACCTATTCAAGTTTTTTTTACTTCGGTGTTTTTCTCGTTTTCTTTGCGCGCTTTCGCGTCTCAGAATGATGCAATTATGCGGCTCTGTTTTGATTTTGCGTCATTGAAGAGAAGAATTTTATGATAGTTTAAACTGTTATTCTTACTTTTTTGGAAAGAAAGATAGATTTCTCTGAAATATTCGAACATATACTTTTGAGATGTTATTTTTTTGTCTTCCACTAATTATATATGAGAATTAAAAGATTTAAAAGCCAATTTAGTAAATATTAATTTTAAAATATATATTATGTAATATTTGTTAAAACTTGATTTTTAGGTATCGCATTATTATACGTATATTATTAATATTTTAAATACTTTTTATGCTGAAATATGACCATTTATAAAACGTTTATTAAACGATTATTTCTATTAAAATTATAAAGTTAAAGAAAATCAAAATATTCATTTTAAACAGTATTGTACTTTTCCAGATGATGAGTCACTATTGTAAACGACTAATAAATTTGGAATAAACTTAACCAATTACTAACAAATTGGCTACTAAGATTTCTATAGGTTTATACATTTTGGGATCATTTTTATATAAACTTTGATTTTCTGTGCAAGGAAGACTATATTTAATTTTTACATTTTTGATGACTAAATCTTTAACGCATAATATTTCTTAACACTGTTAAAAAAATAATATCACACATTTGTTGTTTATCAGTATAAGTAAAAAAAATATGTATGTACGAACAAAAATTATTATGTCAGCAAAAGTAAGCATTTAATCTTTTATATAAACATATTCTGGAAGAATCCTTTCATTATTTTTTTATTCTTTTCTTAGCGAATTTTTTAGACATTGTATACTTGTTATAATCATACGGAAACTTTTCAAGAACCACTTTTCATTACATAAATCCAAGCAAGAAAGTAGTAAAAGAATATAAACCGTTAAGCGCTGCTTCATCAAAAAATATTGATCCCTCATAGGGAAGTAAATATAGAGCGACCGGAAAAATTAGTCGCCCACGCGCAATTCGTTTACAGTTCGTATCGTCCGCATCAGATATATAACACTCGCAACCGTAAGTCAAACTTAGTCGTGGAATCCGAAACTTGTTAATGAATCTGAGGTTCCAGTTCTCTTGGCCGCTATCCCCGTCTAGTTTGTCGGTTGTCTGGCTTTAGCGGGTCAGCAAAGCAAACGGTCAGATATAAAAGCAGCTTAAGAGTTTTGTTTATTTGTGATATTATTTCTGTTAATGTTAATTATTTTCACTTATGAAAACAAGTTCCGGCTTATAATAATAATAATAATTTCATACAAAATAGCTATTTGGTGTATTTTAATGTTAAAATAAAACCGAATAATATAGTGGAAAAATTAAGCAAGCAGTAACGTACTGGCTCGATTCAGACAACGCCTAAAAGTACGAATTTACAGCATCATAATAGTTTTATTTTAAAATTTCCTTTAATAGGTAGCTGTTATTTTTAAAATTTTCTAAATATATAATTATTAAAATAAAAATGCATATAAATCAGTAATAATAATAAAAAAGAATTTTTATCAACACTAGATAAACTATATCTAGAATGAAAAGAAAAATAATATCGACATCATAAGAATAAATTAAGGCAAATTATAAAAAGAGTAAAAATGTTATTTGTTTTGTTTTTGTTTTCGTTTCCTGCTTGCAGGCATGTCGCCGAGCCAGAACGGTCTGCACCTGAGCCAACAGCAGAGCTCGGCGGCCCAGCGATGTAGCAGCGTGTCAGGCAGCCACCACGGCGTGGCGCAGCACCACCACAACCATCTCCATCACCAGCAGTCGCCAGCCGCGGCTCAGCAGCAGTTCGGATCGCTCGGCGAGCCTCAGAGATAAGAGAGACTCGGCCCCGGCGAGTAGCAACGGCCAGTCTGGTGCTTGGCTCGCGGATGACTCTAAAACAAGATATAAAGAAACAAAAGCAAATCCTCAGCCCACGGGGACTGCAGCCTGCCCAAGAGGGCCCGTGAATGCCGCTAACTTCGCGACCAAATAAATAGAGCAATGTAGCCCCGCGTGCGTCTCGCGCTGAGCCATCGCAGTCTCCTTAATTTTTTGCAGAGACCGCCACTGACCGAGAGCTCTGGAGAGCTACGTTATTGCCTGCGTTACGTTTTTTTCTTTCTTCATTCAGTGAGTCTTGACGCTACTTGCGCGACGTGCGTTCAATTTCCGTTCTCGAGAATGGACTAGTTCCTCAAAAATGGATGATGATACATGCATAGAGACAAACGATCGAACTAACACTAACACATACACACTCATACACATTGACATATTCACGCAAGCTGCCAGACTAAGACGGAAGAACAAGAGGCTCGCTGCTGCTTCTTCTCGTCCCGTCGAGACTGAGCCATACACGTACACACGGAAGACAGATGTGCAGCGATGAAACTTTGCTATGTGATTCGCGCCTGCTCCCGACTAAGTGACGATCGGTCTCGGATCTCTGAATTTTTCGGAGCTGAAGTATATGATTATAAGTACGCGGAATGCGATTATCGCTTCTTTTTCTTTTTCTTCGAGACGATGTGGCAAAGTCGATCGATTATTGACTCTTGGAATTTAATTTTAATCCTGTGACGATGACTTTTGCTCCAAACGAGGTGTATTATTGCGACTGGCGCAATTGTGTACGTTTAATGATTGATGTTTCAGCCATTAATTATTCATTTATGTTAAATGAAAATTATGTTGCTCTTTATACACACGTATATATATAATGTATATTCTATTATTGTACAAATCTTGAAGTTTCAAATTATAATGGCGCTAAATTCTGTAAGGTAAAAATTGTAAAATATAATATGCATGCATTAAGAAACATGTATATACATGTAGTCATATATTACATGTAGTCTATTGTTAAAATAAGCTTAATTGTTTAAAGACGTTTGGTAATATTTATGTTCATTTCATGACTTAAACAAAAACTGTTTATTAAGAATACGTAAAAATGTTAATAAAATCTTGTTACTATTCCAATTGACTCCTCAATAATCATTCGATTTTCCTGCTGCTAAAAGATAGAGCTTTATATATAATAATTATCAATTATTTTATTCCCAGTTTGAGAATTTCTCTTTGCCACAATCAGAAAGTTCAATCAAAAAGATGAAAATTTGTGAAGTTTGTGGTATTGCGACGAAATTTTTGACTGTTAACTAGTTAGCTCAATGGCTGGTTTAATAAACTGTAAAGTATTCATCCTCCAAAAATTCAGAGTCTTTCAGAAATATTTCATAAAAGCGAGATTCATGTAGAAACAAAAAGCAGACACAAAACTAAATTTCGATCTAGCATATAGATATGAACTATGTGTCATAGATAAAAGATGAAACTTTTTTCTTATTGCGCCGGGCTCCCAATTTTTCGTAGAACAAATATGATGTTGAAAAGCTGGTATATACATTAGACAAATACTCTAACCAGAATGGAAAATAATTTATTCGCGTCTTGTACAAACGCATGAAAATGCATCGATTTAAAAATTGACCTGGTGGAATTGGAGAAAATTGTCCTTTCACCGCGAAAACGATGCAATTTGCTTCCTCGGCGGACGCCAGCTCATTGTTGAGCCAGGATAATAGGGCTTTCGAGAACGAGGCATATACGTATACGTCTAGTTCAACAAAAAGAGACGAGCTTATCTGTTTTCTTCTTTTTTTCCCGATTAAAAGAAGAAAATAGCAGCTCCATTTCTTTTTTTCTATTTAGATTTGAGGTAATCGAAGATAAGCATAACTAAAACTTAACATCTTCGTGAAAGAACTAGCAAAGACATTTTTATACTCTGTTATTTGTGTGTGATGAATTCTAGCATTAATTGTTTCATTAAAGTGATTTTCTTTTTTTCAGACCATCTGAACGGTTCACAAATTGATAAGCCACGTTCATTTATCAGATTTTGATAAATTACTTTTTTCTTTTTATATAAATATACAGTAAAAAATAAGCAAGTTTAAAGTGTTGTGCTTGTTAAGATTCAAGTCATGTTGACTTTTCGAACTTGTCATTAACGTTGTTTAAAAAAATCTTGTAAATCGTTAAATTGTCGTAGATCAAGCTTAAAAAATAAAATATCATATGTAAACTACGTGTAAATTATAAATTTTTGCTCTATCTGCTATTAAGCATAAAATAATTGAACTTTTTGCTTTGTAAACAAATTTTTCAAATACTTCGATGTTGACGTATAGAAAAAATGCAGTAAACAAACATTGTATAATAAAAGTTTTATTATTGTTCAAGTACCGCGATAAGAGATTGACGCATTTATTTTTCATAATTTTATAAAAAAAGTAAGAAAATTAGTACATGAACAAATATTAGATTAAGTAGACTTTTATTTTAATAGTCTGAAACAATTACTTGTTTAATTAAGAGTGAATAAGATAAAAATAAATGTACTCAAAATAAAGATTTATTTTCTTACATAAATAAGATGTGTAATTATTGAATAAAGCTCTACAGAATATTAAATCGCAACATAATCGAAACACTTTTATGAACCAATCAATGTACATAAAAATGCACATAAATAAAGATAACTACTGTCTTGCAGGAAGTGAATTTCTATAAAAATTATACCTTCGTTATTAGATACGAATAAAATCAGTTTGTAAGTAGGACAAAAGTTAGTGTCTATACATGGAAAATGCAAATTGTAAAGGAAAATGATGAGGTAGTTATTTTAATTTCCTAGTAAGACATTTTTTCGGTTTTTCCAGTATTTTCCTCTTGAAAGAGCCAATTATTCAAAGTTTGATTAACTTTAAACATGCATTGAGCTAGTCAACATTTCGAATAAAAAGAACAAGTGTAAAAAGTCAATTCAAATGAAATAAGATAAGAAAATATTCGAAACCGATAAACAAGCCTCTATTAAAATAACCATCGAAATTCACTTCCATCTATAAATACGTTCTAAGTTTAACGAAGCAAGATATCCCTAAAAGACAGGTCCAGCGTAACCTTCTGACCATCACTCGTATATACAGCAACGCAGCATGTCGCACAGGACTGATCCCCAGACGCGCGCGCTTTAATCCTATACAGCCAAGATCGTCAGAGCTGTTTTTCCCTCTGCCCCTGACCTCCAGGTACACGTGTGTGCGCGCAGCCCCCGCACGCTCCGTACAATCCTCCCGCGGCCCCTACCTCTAAGTACATTATGTTCGACCGGACGGTTTGAAGGCTGCATCAGATACACGTCGCTGCTTTATAAATAAGCGATGGAGCTTTATAATAATTTTTTCTTTCCTCGTTAGCTCGACTAGCTGATGTATGTTTACGTGTATGTTTACACCCGTGCACCCACACACATATGTATCGGCTTCGTTGTGATCATTCAACATCATCTAGATTGCTCCAATAACCATTTGTGTTTCCTCAATCTCTGTGTTCCTGCTTCAAAGCCAACTTCCGAAGACATAGTAGTCTTTAAACTGCCTTATTTGCCTTTTCATTGAGCTAATTGTTCCTTTTTCAAACTCAACTGCTGCGTGCGCGTCTATAATAATATTATTTTGTAATTGTGTCTTTTTTTAATTCTAAAGCAATATGCATTATTATGATTATTGTTATAAAATTGCGCGTGCGTTTTGCGATTATTTCATTTAATCGATGCACAAAAATTAAGCCGATCTGTCAAGGAAAAAGTTTGTTTGTAAAATCTATGTATTGCAAAGTTTCGTATAGATCTCCAACTCGTTTAATTATTTAATTCTGGAATGTGGATTTGTCGTTTACGTAAAAGTTAACTCGTTGTACAGAATCTATTCACGATCGCATATATAGTCAAAAGAGAAACGAATGAATTTTGTGTATAATTAAATTTTCGTTAGTTGCGCAAGTGCCAGTGTATTGTGGATAAAAATTTTCAGTTTTCTTATTGTATGTATAATTTGTCGGGAAAGTTTGATATTGTTTTCAAATTTTACAGTGTATATAATTGTAAGCAAATGAAGGGGACATTTTAACCTTGAAATTTGTATGATAGTTTGTATACATAAAAAGAAAGCGAAAAAGTTCAAACTCGACGTAATATATTAGATTCCGTCGGATGTAGACGTGTCATTCTAAACTTTCTTACACTGTAGAGCTATTTATTCTGATTAATTTTGCTAATGTATTATGAATTTGAAGAATTATTTGAGAGTTCAAAATTTAAAAATTAAAATTTGTAAGATCATTTATTTTTATATAAAAAATAAAAGTATCTTTAACGAAATTCGCATAATTCTACAGTGTACTTACAAAAGTATGACCTGAACAAAAAGCAGCGTAGGGGAGATAATAGATTTCTATGGCAAACTTCTTTATTTATTTGCCGGTCGAAATTTTTAAGAGTCAAACAAATATCTAATCCCTGCGATTAATTAGCAATTTTACGCTAACTTATGGAAGAATCGAAAATAAAAAAAATATAAGCTAAAATATAACGAGAAAAGAATTAAATGTGTATACAGAGTGATCGAAGTAAATCTGTTTAATTATAATGTAAATAATATATCGTACGATCAGTGTAACGATTATAATTATAATGACAAGCGTTAAAAATAGTGACAAATACAGAGACAGACCACGATTTTTCCCTTTCAAGGTATACGCAACACGCTTTAATGTTTCTTGAGCGAATATCCCCTACAACGTTTAAGATATTATTATGTTAATAATTACTATTACTATTATTGTTTATTTGATTATTAATTATAAATAATGTTTATTGTACATAATTACGAAAGAAAAAAATTGTCTCAATAAATTTGCATTAATAATGGTGCTTTCATAGATGATTTGTTACGTTATCCATCCTCTCCCAAAAAATATTCCGTTGTATTATTACAATTTTATATACAATCAGATACTCACATACACATACTACAAATCATAAAAATGCTAATTATTTATTATTTATGCAATAAACAAATATTGACAAACAACAAATTAAATATGTATAAAGTTTATTTGTACAAATATATATTTACATTGTAATTTACTAAATTTGGATTCATTAAATTACATAAATTATATATGAACAACCACTGATAGCTTGAAAAAATAATATAAGACATGATTTTAGAGATAAAAATCGTTTAAAACATCGATTTTATTATCACATTCGATTTAGCACAATAAGCATCTTTATTTCTGGAAAATTCATTGTGCATTATGTATAGATAATATCTGTAATTTTGATAACATACTTATATCGTAAAGTGGCTAACTTATTTATAAATATTATGATAACAATTCATTTTTGTTTATTAATAAACAAATAACTTATTCTAAATACGAAATAATTTTTCAACACATAATATAAAGAAAATTATACTATAAATGATTAAACTTAACATACTACAATGATTTTCATTTTTGCACAAAGTATTAAATAAAATTATTATTAACAGTTGTAATTATTAAAAAAATTGATATCTTTATAAAGTTTAATTAAAAGATTTATGATATTAAAAGTAATTGATCATAAATTCTATAAATAGATAATTCCAAAATAACAGATTCACAGCTTTATTTCCGTAAGTTTTAAAGATCGTTAGACACTAAGAACTGCAATTGCTGAAATTTATTATTCTATAAACAATGATCGATAAAAATAATAAATTAACTACATTATGGAAATTTTAAAAATACAAAGTTACGTCACGAGGCATGTAAGAGCCTTAAAGGCAAGTATTAGTTAACATGATCATTATTACTTTTAACATATCCGCTACATAATATTTATATTTTTTGAATCAATAAAAAAGTTTATTTACATTACTAGTATAGAGATGATTCAATTTTGGCTAATAATGTTATAAGGACAAATAAAATCTATTTATGTGTAATGCTTTAAAAATTGTACGTCATAATGCTGTTTTTAATTTTTGGTAATTTCTTCTTTTTTAAGAAGTCGCTGTGACACCACGACTGAGTCCAGTCCATCTATCCGGTACCAGCAGAAAATACTTGTGCATAGCTGCGATAAAGCGTGAGCGATATTCCGTCGGAGAGACAATTGTCGGCAACTTTCCTTGTCCACCCAAAATTCCGGATTTCTTTACCATAGTTTCTAGTTTTTTATCCCATGTGAATGTTCGCAAATAATCTGTGGTAAAAGTAGTTTATTATGATGTCTAACAGTAAATTAAACGATTTTGAAAGAAAATAATGTAATGGCAGTAACAAAAGCTAGATAATGAAAAGATGATTGTTTTTGCTCTAAAATGTTAATTTTTAACAATAAGTTGTTTTAATACATCTTAATTGATACTTATTAATAGTTTAAATCACGAATCCATGGTCATTATAAATATAAAATAAAATTAAACTCACCAATTATGCCTAAAACAAGTTCGTCCGAATTTGGCTCAAGGCCTACTAACAGCGAATAATCCATTACACAGTTGTCTGCCAAGAATTTAGTGTCTTCCTCAATAGCCTTATTTAGAACTGCTTTGGCATGTGGTCTAATATACAATGGAGAATCGCAGCTCACTAAAATAAACAAAAACATGAATGAGTAAATATAGCCATCCAAAATTTATTCAAACATATTTGTACGTAACAATTTTCTAGAAACTTTTAAAGTAACATACTAACTTAAAAATACAAATAAGAATTTTATAGACATTTTATGTACGTTAACGAAAACTGAATCAATATTGCAGTACTTACTATTTAATAAATTTTCATCTAATAAAACTAATTCTCCTTCGTGATCGAAGTCTTCTGGGTTGACCAGCCTGTTTCTTACCGAGCCTTTAAGATCAAATTTGTCAGTAATGCTTCGGTTATAAAACAAATTTTCCATTACGAGTACACTTGTTCGTAACGCCGCATTAGTTGTATTATTTTTAAAAGATACGCGATAAATTCCAACTATTTTCCCTAAGAGTGTAGGCTGTTTAGTCTGCTGGCATTTTTCCATATAAGCAAAGTAGTTTGGCGCAAAGTCTAAGAAAATTTGCGTATCCATCCGGGTCATCTCTTTCAAAACAAACCTATCATCTGTAATCAATTATAATCCTTACAGCAACAATTTAAAAAACATAGGTGGTATCGAAATTGAAATTAGTAGTTATATTAATTTTATTTAAAGTTAAATAGACTTTAAAAGTCCTCTATAATGTATAATTTAATAATAGTTTTCGATAGAAGTGATTTTAATCACGTGAGGACAATTACCCGGACAAAGCGAGGGTAAAAAGGTCACATGAGCTGAAATCACTTCATCTCCCGAGTACCGATTATAAATTTTTCGTACATTGTGAGTACATAATTCTAATAAGAAAAATATAATTTTAAGTTTGGAAAAATAAATAAACAGATATTATCTGTAGTTCATTAAGTCTTAATAGTAAATACCTCGAGTTTTGCAGAAAGTACTTCCACTTTTGCCGCCTCGAGCGGCCCACTGGACACTGCGACTAAGGCTCCTAGTATAACCATCTTCGCCATAAGGCAGAACATTTTCTCGCAGAGCAGCAAATTGCGCTGCAAAGTATATTCTGCAAAAGAAGTTTGTCGTGGAATCAGCAAATTGAACTTCTATATAGTTTTGTTGCTGTTGTTTGGCAGTTTTTTTCTCTTCATCTGTTTCAGCGCTAGCTGTCGAAGGGACAGTAGTAGCTTCGGATGTCGGAAGAACTTTGTCAGTTTCCATTGGACTGCTCTATAAACAAGAAAGGAATAATAAAATAAATATAATAAAAGTAAATTAAGAAGAGAAAATGATAATTTATTCTATAGATATAAACAAATAATAAAAAATATTTTCATGACTAGCAAAAGTTAAACCCAAGTGAAATTCGATATTTTTACTTCATATAATACAACAAGATTTTTAGGTTTCTTTGATAAATACAAAATACAGTTTCTGCAACCACCCTTTTTGGTCTTTATAACATTCTGACAAATATCTCACCAGAGTGTTGGTATTTGGACTGTTTCCACGAAGAAAAGATAAAACTGATGGTCTTTTTAATTCGCCAGACTGAGTTAACTCAGATACATTCTCTTTGTTATCCAATAATTTCCTCCTATAAAGAGGGCTGGGATTCAATTCCGGGCCTTTCATGCCTCGCAGCTGCTCTTGCAGGGCGTGCTTGTAATCATGCGAATCCAGAGCATAAGCAATAATCGATGCGGGCTCGGACTCGTAAACGACAATCGGCATCACTGACCTGGAAGAACAGTATTAATAGAAAATTTACTGAACAATAGTTATAATAGCAATTTCTTTCTTTCACATATTGCAAATTATGTCAAATAAAATTAAATATGATCTTTTGATTGACAAAAACTTAAAATGCTTATTGTCACTATTATTATTATTTATTTTAAAGTTTCTTAATAAACTTATATAAGAACGAAAATATTATATTTTGCAACAATCTTGCTATACACTGTACTACTATTTCCTCCTGCTACAGAGTGTGGAAAAGTATTTTTTCTCTCTCAGTATCATGAAGAAAAGTATTTTTTTACTTTTTTTACCGCATAGAAAAACTCGATTTTCCATTTGTATTTTATGCACAAAAAGGGCATTTTTATAGGTATTATTTAAGGTATAGTTCTTACCCAAGTGGAAGTAAATGGTGTTCTAAAGGTCCTAAAGGATTTTGTATAGCATTTGCCGTAGAAGCTGAAGGTAATAATTGCGATAAGATAGTTTTCTTCTTCTTCTTCTTGTCAGGTGCATCATCGGAACTGGGAGGTATTGTATCAGATAATAATCTTTGAGTTTTTGGTGAGCCTTACAAAAACACAATGAAAGAATTCAATTAATTGACCGGCATTAAGTGTATACAAAGTTATAAAAATTATTTGTCAATGTAAAACAAATTTTTATTTTACTGTACGATTCCTACAGTTAAAGCCATATGAATAATAATTAACTCATATTACTTTATAGCAACTCTGTTTCTAAAAGTTTACCTTGCAAAACAACGATGTCATCAGGATTGGTTACAGAAGGCGGCTCAGGCAGTTCATTGTCGCTGCTCTCAACAACCTCGGTAGACTGGAGGTCCGCCTGAATCGCCGCAATCGCTTCAACCGCATTGTAATCTGCCGACATAGGACTAAGATCCTCAATCTGCGACTCTGAGGCCGTGTCCTCCGTAATGTAGCCATCTTGCTCCACACTAGAACCAGCACCGGTTGCGCTAATGCTGCTACCACCGCCGCTGCTAGTCGTGGTCAGCGTTCGCTCGGCTGGCTTTCGAGCTTTCGCCTCCTCTTTCTTCTTCACGTTTGCCTCAGCGATTTTGGCATTCCAGTTGCACACAGCATCGGATATTAGTCGCTTAAGAATCACGATGCCGTCTTCTATACGGTGCATCCGATTTTGTACGTGTTTTTCAGACTGCTTGCCTACATTGTGAATAAAGTTTATTAATAATACAAGAAAATCAATGGTATATAATTGACATCTCACCTTCCAACTTTTTACTCTCCAAAGTAGGTGAGGTAAGCTTCAACTGGAGCTCGTCGATCTTGTTTTTAAAATACTGCTGATCCTTCCGCAGTTGCTCTTTCATCGCATTGAGCGTGAGCTCGTCGAGCGGGAGCGTTGCGATTTTGTCTCTCACATTAGAGAAGACCTCATCGCCTTTAAGTGCTATGCTTTTCATCTCCTCGATAACATTGGCATGAAGGCGCGGATCGTAAGTGACACCGATGAGAGGTGGTGGTAGTGAAATTTCCCATTGCGATATCCGGCTGTAGCGCATCACCGCAAGCATGTTCCGTTTCGAAAAGTATTGCTGGTGGTCGTGGTGAAGCGAATGCTGACAAGTGTCCGTACCACGGCGACTGTATACGTTGCCGTGGAAGCGAAGCTCGAGGTATTTGGCAAAGGATAAAGACCAGGTATCGTCTGAGATCGGCACCACAGGTGAGACGCTCTTACACTTGGTGCATTTGCTCCACATAAAGATCTGTTTTGAGTTCTCTTGACCTGTTTCCAGTTTTATTCAAAGATAAAAATTATCCAGTTTTAGAAAAATATAAAAATAGATTTGTTGTAATTTACAATAGCCAGAATATAAAAAGTAAGAAGCTTTTTACTTTTATCAATTTTATCGGCTTGCTTTTAGTCGTATTTAAAAAGCAATTACTTACCGGGATTGTTGAAAGGATCGGCGCTCATCTCACACAGACTTATGTGAACGCAGCCGCCGTCATGGACGAAACGTCGTACGTGCTGGGCTATTTGTGCCCTGCAATTTTGCGCAGGGCACTTGTATTCAGTGGTTAGACAGTAGCGCTCCAAGAATCGACCCAAGGCTATGTCATTACGCCCGTATAAGTCCATGTTAACTACCCATGGATTAACACAAAACGCTGGGGCATTGTTACTGTTTTTAACAAATATTAAACACTGGTTTACATTTTTTAGAAAAATTACTTAAAATGGATTTGTTTGCAAAAGATTATAGAATATTTAGGATCTAAAAGAGATAAAACAGGTGACATACGTGTTGTTGTTATGCAGGAAGCTACAAAATAGAACAGATAGACGTTGATGACTCGCCGGGTCAAGACAATCTGGCCACATTATTTGTTGATCATTGGCTGATTCGCTTGGGTAGATCATTAATTTTTTTTCTTGTGCAGCACTATGGTTATTCGCAGGATGTTGTAGGCGGCTGCCGCAAGCACGATAGTGCGCTAATAGCGCTTGCACTTCGCGATTGTCTGCGTCCGTCGTAAGCTTTGCCCTAACGAACGGATGCTCCGGATTAAATTTTATATTCTTCAAAAGGCTTTCGTGGTTCGCAAACTCGCCTGAAGTACTACTCAATTTTGCTCCTAATGAAATTAAAATCTTATCATTAGGCAAAATTTATATTAGAAAGAAACTTGATAAGCGTGGCTTAAATGCAATTAAATATTTATCCCACTACCTTCGATTTTATCTGAGAAATAAGCTGAATAATACAATTCCTTAGGAAAGAAACTTCTCAGCACACAATTTCTACCCGGCTCAGTCTCTAAATATGGAATGGAAAACTTCAAGTATGGCGAAACGCTGAGTATAGTGCCTTCCAGGGCTTTTTTAAATTTGTTCAGCAATGGTAAATCGGCTACGCTCAAACACTGGCCATTGGGACTGACCTGGTCGAACACCTCATCCTCATCCTCGTTCAAGTACTGGTGTAATGGATCGCTCTTGTCGCTCACCGATTCACCATGTACCCTTTTCTCCTGATCCGGTTTATCTTTGCTGGTGGATTTATTTTTTTCTGTATGGTCATCAGTGGTCTCACTAGTAGCAGAATTTTTGCCAAAAAGTTTTAACGTATCGTCGGCCGAAATATCAACACTTAATTTCTCGTTGGTCCCACTGGTTTCAAGTAACTGAGTACCTGTTAGGTCCAACTATAAATAAGATAATTTTTTTAAATATATTGAATGTAAATATTTATTAAGATATTACTCTCTTTATAATCCGAAATAAAAAAAAAGTTTCTATCAACCTTATTGTTACTTTTTAATTCTTCAGAGATGGATTTTGATTTTGTTTTAAATAACTTTAACGTGTCATAAGAACTAGTAGCATTCATTAACAATGCTGATACTTGATTGAAATTGTCGCTGTCACTAATATTATCACTACTTTGTCTGTTATCATTACTATTACTTTTTACAGGTGTACTCTTATGTGACGTAGCAATGTTTTCAAAATTCTGTTCATCTTCTAAATTAAGATCTTCACTAGTTTCTAAGATCTTTTTTGGTTTATCTGAATTGTTTTCTTCTTCTTCTCCTTGATCTACTGAAAAAAATACAAACATCGTTAAAATTTTTATCAGAACACTTATGTAGATTATAGCTTGAGTAAAATATATATACATTGGCAACTTATTGTCTCTTTGGATTTACTAGGCGAGGAATTACGGGAAGATTCGTCCAAGAAAGAATTATCATTAGGCGAAGGCGGTCTCGCGAACTCATCCATTAAGAAGGACTTTTCTAGACGAGCCGAGTAAGCAGCAAATATCATCATCGAAGTTACGTTTTTTACTTTCCTAAGTTCGCTCTGCGAACCACCTCGCAGCAGTATCGTAGCACCGAGATGAGGATTTGCGCAGCCTTCAAAATACATTAGCGTTTTCACGCCAGCTAGATTCGATAAGATTTAACGAATAAATTTTATGAACATTTTGAGACAAATAATTACAATAAAATACTATTTAAAATAATATTAAATTTAAATTGTGTGTTTTGAATTCTTACTTTTGTCACTCGGAAAATTTCTTAAATAAAACTTTTTACATGTCCCGAGTCTATATCTAGCGGATATATGAGCATCAATAGTGTCAACGATATTAGCGTCAGTGCATCTTGCTAATCTCTCAAGTATGCTAAGTTTAACATTTAATACTAAAGTTATACCGCATTCTCTAAGCCTGTCTTGAGCTAATCTTGATACAGACTTGTGAACTAAAACTATGTCAGGACCAAGATCATTTATTCTTGCAACTGTATGACCTAAATATTCATTCTCCTGTAAAATTAAATTATTATGAAATATGTAATATCTTTTGATCTTACATCTTATTATATTTTATTTAATATTTTAAAGTACCTTTAATATTTTAAAGTACCTGCATCATAACTGGTTCCAAACTAAGCAATTTTCCTTCGACTCTTTGATACATAAGGCCGCATCGGAGAAGTAAAATCTTTGGATTCGCAATCATTGCGTCCATTCCTTTGTGCGCTACATTTTTGCTGAATACAACACCAGAAATGATCTCACAATCATTTTTATTTCCTCCCGGAGATTTTTTGATTTGCACATACTGTCTAATATCCATATCATCAGCATCATGATGGAGATCGGGTCGAACGTGATCGACTATTTGATGTGCTATATGAAGAACAACCTCCGACCAATTTTGCGACAATCCTTCTTTATTAAG
>JAPYZA010004062.1:0-14056 GCA_030522685.1 Eupelmus azureus | reverse complement strand
CGCGGCGTCCCCCCCCCCCCCCCCGTGTTTATCCCGTTCCAGCTCCAGCTGCCGGGCCGGCGACACACGCGCACGTTGGAGAGTCAGTCGCCCGCGGATGATCGGCCTGCACGCGATAGTCAGTGAGGCGTGAGGTTGGTGTGGTTATAGGTAATTTTGTGCTGTTGGGGCTGGTGGTGGGGGAGATTGGGGTTGGGGTGGGGATGTGAGGGAGGTTGGGTTGCGAGGGTGGATTTGAGGGGTGGAGTGGGTTTGTGAAGTGAGTTGTGTGTTGTGTTATGCGGAGTTTGTTGTGTTTTGTGGACGAGGAAGAAGTTGTAGTAATGAACGTAGGTGGCTTTTAGAATTTGAAGACAATTGGTTTTAAGAGAAAATGAAGTATAGTTTATAGAATCATCGATGTTGGAGGAGTTGTTACTGTTTAGTTGCATTTGTTCGATTTCAATGTTACTAGATGTGTTATTTAAAAAGATGATTTTTGTAGTATTTATATGAGTAATATAAATAGTACAAACATAGGGTGTATCAGTGAAAGTGTAATTAAAAAAATGAAATTACATAGAAAGCACTGCACGTGTATATTAAAGTAGAAAAATATTGAATCCGGTCAGACCAGTGATCATTAAGTGAATAAAAGGTTTACATTGTTTTCAGGGTAACACACTTTCACTTTGATTCTTCATTTAAAACGTAATTTTTCAATTAACTTATAATCAATCCTATAATTATGAAATTCATTCTGTGAAAATGATACATTAGTAATAATTGTAATAAGAAATAATAATATTTCAATCACTTCCAATAAATTTTATAGAAAACATTGACTTACTAATAAATTTATTTTCAATATTAGTTATTCATCAGAATATATTTTACACGCATTTAACAACACTAAATTAATACTATATTCCTTAGATAACAATTATTTAAATTAAAAGAATAAAATATAGCAAAACTAAACTCTCATAAAGGTATACATTTAAATTTTCAATGAAATTTATCGAGAATCAAAAAAGAGAGAAAAAAGAAATTCCTTGTCATACGATATATTGATTGCGGCATGGCGATCAGTTTTGGTTTTCTTGTTTCTCGGTTGCAGGAGTCACACGAGGCTCATTGACTGTAAAGGAAACTGGCTTTGTGCAGACCACTAATAATGAATTATAGTGTGCAGAAGGACGCTTTAAGAGTATTATTAAACTTTTACGTTTGATTAATTGAATTTTCAGAATAATTAATATGTCGATGTAAAAACGTTTCATGAAAAAAAATAGGATAATATTGTGTTATTGTTAAATAAATTATTAAAATTATGGTTGATTAATTCGCAATTATGAAAATAGATGTTACATTGAGTGTTGTATTTGTATTGACTACGGTATCTGTACTGGCGGTAAAATAAATGGTTAAATTTATTAAAATGCAGTAACATTTTTGTAAACCTGCTACGTTAACCCACTTATAAAATAACCATATCAAGCTTTATTGTCGGATATTTTGGATTCTGAATTCTTTTCTCGAATTTGATTGAATTGATTTTGTTTATTGCTAATATTTGAGATTTTATTACTATAATAGCTTGCGGAGTGCTAATAAAGTAATAAAAACTAAGATAAAATAAAAAATATGATGAATATGATAAAGATTATATTAAAAATACGCATAAAATAATAACACAAATAAAATAAATTAAAAAAGATATAAATTTATTCTACGTAATTTAAAATAAAACTTGCAGATATAACTTAATCAGTGTACGCATTCAACTGAACCTTAACGCATTCAATTCGTCTCGAGAAATCTGCATCTCCGGTTCATTTACTCTGTAGTGCAACTTACAAAGTAAAACATGGATTGCGCGAGTGAGCGGGTAGACGTGTAAGACAGGACAAAACAAGAACAGAGAAAGAAGTAAAATGTCTGCGAATGAAATAGAAAAAAAGAGGGTAAAGGGGCCAAGTTTGTTTTGAAAATTCTCTCTTTTTTTTAACAAAGAAAGATTTACATTTATAAAATCACAACATTGTTGCAGACTTTGATATCCTTGGACTTTAAACTATTCAAGCATTACTTATGTAAATGTGTTATTGATATTTAGAATTGAATTTAATTAGTTGCTCTATTGCATTTTTTTTTAAACATGAGACTTGGTCTCCTTGTACTCTAAATCCTTTATTTTTAACTGCAACTTTCTAAGTTCACGGACAGATAGTGAGGTAAAATCATTGAATTAACAAACGAAAAACCCTTCCATAAATTCTTAATCATGACCACCTTTCATTAACCACATTCAGATAACTCAACATACAATTAACCGAAACTACATCAATAAAATTCATCACTCAACCACACAGCACGACCGATTAGTCCTCTTTAAAATTCCCAGCCGATCCTCCAATCCCATTGCTAATTCACCCAACCCGCTCTCCCCATCAGCACGCGAAAAATCAAAACCGCCAGCACGCACCGCCCATGCAAATCCCGCTCTTGCTCCCCGGCATTCTAATCCAACGAATCCATCCGCGCCGCCAGGGCAAAAAAGAGACGAGCCTGCGGCGCTCCTACACGAAAAATCACGCGGAAGAGAGAAAGAGCGAGAAAAGGAGAGCCCGAGGAGAAGGATGGATAGAGCAAAGGATGTATATCGATGGAGCAAGAAAGAGAGGGAGAGAGAGAAAGGCTCGGAGTGAAAGAGAGAGGGGCAGCCTCTCCGCAGGTTCGCCAGGTATATACGCGTATATACTCGGTCTCTCCGGCTACGGAGAAACGCGGTCACACTAAGGTGCCGCCGCAGTCTCGTGTTCCGCGCCGAGAGCGCGGAATGCAAGCGCGAAGATCGAGGCTCCGTTCTGCTCGTTGCCTGGCGAGTCGCGCGTAACCGTCCACCTGGAGAATTAGATACGGGAGATGAAGCGTTGAGGCTGGTTTAACGAGCGAGTGGATGACACACGTGGGTTTTTCAGATGTGGGGTTGTGCGGATTGAGGTTGGGAGTTGGAGAGTGTGATTGGTCATGGGGAGTGGGTGGGTTGAGTGAGGGTTATTGTGGTTGTTGCTGTGCTTTTTTTGGATTTTTGTGAGTTGTTGGTGAGATGTGATCTTTTGAGTTCAACTGTTTAATGGTTGATGTAAATGAATTTTTCCTTTACAATTATTACAGCTGGATGAAAGTGATGGTTTTCAATAAATAGCGATGTAGAGATGAATATTTTTTAGTTAAAGGAATAGCCGTTACTTTTTAGTGATTTCAAGTTTTACGAGATATAAAAATTAACGGTGCTGGTGAATTTTTGCATGTTGCGAACTACACGGATAGTTAAAAGACTCATTGAGATGCCTGGTGAACAGTAGAGCCATATATTTTACTAATTGGAATACTGCACATTGTAACGCAGATTCTCACAATAATTACAGTGCAGACTAAATGCAAAAGTTAGACTGATGATAGCTATCAGTAAGCGTCAAAGAAATCGTAAAGATTAACCTATTAACCCAAAACAGTTTAATTACAGCTTATTGTAATAATTTAAATAATTTTTCATCTCACGTGTTAATAAAATTTCAATAATATTTAAATTTTTAAAAGATTAGATATCACAATTGCAGTAGACTTAAAAATCGATAATCAAAACCACCATCCCTACATAACAGCCAAAATTCATTCCAGAATAGCTGAAAGCACAGCACCCCCGATGAGTCAGGGGTAGTGGTGACGTCGGGAGATGTCATCGGCTGCCGGCAGGCGGCTAGAGGCGGTCAACATTTTGGATGCTCTCGAGTCGGAGCTGGCCTACGTGCCGGGCGGCCGTGACCGGGAGAATCGGCCGCTGATCCTGCTCGACATTCCGCCGGGCGAGCCCCCCTCGCAAATTACCAGGGCCAACCTCGACTCGCTCATCGAGTACTTTTTGTCGATATTCAGGTAAGGTAGCGGGAAGGAGGGGCTGTGTATGGTTTTTTTTTGCGGCTGAGATTCGGAGTTGTGAGGGATTTTATTGGAACTTTTAATTTTTCGTATGTTAATGATTGTTTTTTTGTGATTTTTGTCGCCGTGGGCATAACTTTTTCCTCATGTATACAGATGTAATAATTAATCTTATTCTTATTCTCTGTGAATTGTTCTTTTCATTGTGCCCATGGCCTATGGTGACTTGATGTATCATTGCGAAACCTAGAACGTTTATGTTTTTATTAGACTTCCTGCATTTCTTATTAGAATCGAATAATTTTTAAGAATCTTTTATTTCTATTAGATAAAAACTGATCTGATTTACTTACCTAAATCTAGTCAAACTCAGAATCTAAAATATGCACGTTTTTATTTTCTACATCAGTGAACAGTAAGATTCGATTTCTACACCATCATAAAATGAATTCTTTTCTTAAAGTGAAAGCTTTTTCTTTCAGAAATCATGAATTTTATGTACTTTAAATCACAGGGGATACGCTTGACTGTATTCTTGTGAAAAAAATATTCATCATTCTTCGTTAAATCTAATTTTAATCATAGAAATGAGCATTTCATACTATAAAGATCCGGTTACTTAATGCAATCTTAAAGGTACTTGTTTGTATTATTTTATTAGTCAATGAAATATTGCTTGTCCTGTTTAAACAGCAATTATCGGTAGTATTTTCCCATTACGAATAAATAATTTCATTCGTAATGCCTCGTAAATCTCTATCAACAATAGATTATATTTCAAACAGGATACCAATGCTTTATTTTTCCTTAATGTTTTATTCAAATTAATGATTTATTATTGATATTTCTTATTTATTTCAAAAAATTATTCATAAAAATAAATCGACAACACGTGTTAATTTATTTAAACAAATATTTTCTGGTCGAGCTACGAAACGTTTATTATACTATACTCATAAACTTACATTGTAATTAATCAAGAATTAAAAATATAGCAATTGTTTAATTTAAAATCATTTGAAATTATTCACTAAATTATCACCATTAAAAATATACACGTCACATCAAACCATTCACCAGAAACCAATCATTCAAAAAGCCCAAAACCACGAAAACCAACTCGCAACGAATCTCAGCCAAACCATCCATCACCCAACCCCGCCAACCCCACATCTCCACAATCAACATCTCATCTCCACAGCGAAGAAACCAAAACCGGCGGTCTAACCCTCCTGGTGGACGCGCGCTCCAGCACATGGCGCACGGCCCGCAGCTGCATAAGGCTGGCCAGCCTGAGGCTTATGCAGGCCATCGGCTCGGCCGGCTCGGTCATCGCGCTCAGGCCCGACGGCTTCTGGGACAAGCAGCGCGTCGACAATTACTGCACCAAGTCCCACCGGGACGGCGAGGTCAGTGAAAGAGCGCAGCTGTGCGCGCACGCGGTTATGCTGCTCGTTTATTGTGTATGCATGTATACTTTCGATGTTGGCCTACTAAAGCGCGAGCAGCCGGCTTTTGGTCGATTTTTGCCTGGGTTGGTCTTATCGCGCTAGGGGACTTTCTAGTTCGAGGTCGGCGATTTGAGTGTGGGATGCTGCAGTGAGGAATGAGGACGGGTTTTTTTTGGGAGGGATGTGGGAGGAGAGTTTGTATGGTTAGATAGGTACGTTGGTTTTTTGTTTTGATGTAGGAATTAGGTGATGCAGTGAGTGTCTGGTATCAGTATTCAAGTGACAATAATTAGTTGAGAAATATTAAAGTTTTCAGTAGATAGTCATGCTTGGGTTGACATTATCTCTTTGATTAGGTAGATTTCACATCCGGTTTTAAAGTATTAGAGCTGTAAATCGCTGTCATTTGGAAAAAAAGTGCTACTTCTGCGTTTCTCCAAGATTGTTATTTTCTTTAGCGAAATTACTTTTTACTTTAAGAGTACGATTAGCTTGAAATACCTCCGAGATTTCTCTCGTGTTTGAAAATACACGCTTAAACCGTTATCTGCTCTCGTAGGGTATTTACTCTTTGAAAAATGTACTTTATTTGTAGTGGAAAAGTACGAAGAAACTTTACTTACAAAAAAAGAAGAAACTTGTGAAAGGTAAAATTTCAAAATTACTGTTAACATAAATTTTTATACATACAATTCTTTCTTATAATGTTAGTTATTGTTTCAGAAGGGATATTGTTAGACATTTATTTATCTTCAACTTAACATCTTATCAAAATAGGAGAAAATCAGCATGTAAAATAAATTCAATAATCGTTATTATTTCGCATAAAAAATATATTTTACTTTAAAGGAAAAATAAAATATTGCGTATTTTGTGACTCAAGTTTGGCATCTAAAGCTATCTATAAAACGTGTCTATTCACTGCAAATCATTTCTTCATAACTCAAGCCTTCTTTCTTTAACTTAACGGGTTCTTAAATTGACTGGTGTATCTGCTATCGACTTCATGGTAAATTACAAGTATTTGTGTTTTAAGCGATACCTTTCACCTGTGTGATTATGGAAATATATCCAATAAAAAAATGTTCCTACTAGTCTGAACTAGCTTGACCTATTATGATTGTATTATGCTTACTTTGACTACAATAGGATAATCAACAGGCTTTAAACTTTAACAATCAATCGTTTTATTCTTTGGCAACAGAAATTATCGGTTGGGTACAAACAATAGATTAGAAAGTGAAATTTTTATACTTTTAGAATTGGACGCAACATTTGGATTAATAATTAATAAATTATACATAATAAATTAATGAATATGAATATTTAATTAATTGTATATAAAAGATCGGATTTCATCAAATGGTAGTAACCAAACTTAAATACTAAAATGTTTTATTTCCGCTTTCACAGCATGAAAATTCATTACCATAAGAATCTTAAATCCATCAAACGCATACATAATCCTATTTTTGTACGCTGCAAAACATTAAAAAAGTGTCCTTTTACTGCAGCCGACTTACGTTCCCTTAAGCAGGCTTTCTGCTTATGTCGATCCTAATCAGCTAACGTACAACTTGGGTGGCAGCAAGTCTTACGACCACGCAGCGTGGATTCAGAATCGAGTGGTAAGATCTTAAAATTTTATTTTTGGTTTTTGAATTTTAATACTTTACTCTTTTATTAAATAACTTACGCTACTTATTTTTTTAAGTTTTTGCTACATTTTAATTAGCTGCAGGATATTTTCATGAAATACATTAACTATAAAAATAAAACTTTTTTATACTTTTTATGCGTTTTTAAAAACTTTTAATTATTATTTTTGAATTTGTGAAAAGATCTTTAAATAATTTCAATAATTACAGCGTGTGGATGAATTCACAAGTGATGCCGAAAACTTAATTGCAAAGATGAACGAACAAATAGAAAGACTGACGAGTGCCGAATCTGTACGTACAAAGGATTCAGATGGTGGTCTAGGAACGAGTAGAGAAATAAATTTAGAAATGGCGAGCGCTGCTCAACGAATACTTCACACAGGTAAGAAAATTATTTATTATTTTTTTCTAAATTCTCAATTATACTCTAATATGACTTTTTATTTCAGGAAGAAATTTGACAAGTTCGATGAGTCGAGAAACGGCGCAAGATGTATTAGATACAGTACAAAGGATTAACAAGCTAATCGATTCCATAGAACAGAAGCAGGTAATGCTATAATAAAATTTCTGTTTTATATTATTATAGAATCATCAAAATTATTAAAAATCAAATTTTCTTACCTCACAGTCACTTAGCATAAAACATCATTTTTATATTTTACATTTAATATAATTTATTATTTTCAGGTGGAAATAGAGAAAGCTTGGACCGATATGGAGAGGAATATCGATATTCTGAAGGAGATTGAAAACTTGGAAGAAGGCGTTGCCAGCGTGACGAACTGGATTTTGGGTCCAGCCGATTCCATGTTGAATTCTCATTACCAAATAGGTTTCGACGTTGCCTCGTCGGAGGAGTTACGAAGAGAGCATGAGAAACTCGAACTAGAATGTAGGGTAAGAATAAACTTATATTGTGTTCGTAGGTCTTTGAAAATCAAATCAGATAACGTAAAGTTATTACATTTCATATTATAAAGTCTTTGTTCTTCTATTTGATACAAATTCTTTAGAATACTTAAAGAATTATGTTTTTTGGTATCATTATAATGAATAGTTTTATATCGCCTATTTTTATAGTGGTTTGTTAATTTACGTAAAATATAATACGTAATGCATTAAGATATTTTTATAATAGTTTTTGTTTTTAACTTACAGGAAACTTATGGAAAATATGCAGAACTTTTGCATAAGATAGATAGTATATCAAGTAATTACCTTTCCGAAGATTTAAAATCCCAAAGAGATTTTATGGACTTCGTCTGTAGAAGTTTCGCTACGAGACTTGAGAGGCGAAGAAATGTTCTTATTACTTCCCAAAGATTTTTTCGACTTGTGTCCGAAGTAATTATCAACCTTATTCTAAAACTGTTATTACTATCTAGTAGTATAAATTAATCGTATATTATTTTCTTTAGTATTTTGACAAAACGAGTGAAGTTTTTGATAAGTTAATTATGGGAAGCCGTGCCTGTGATTTTGCTAGCGCTGGTGAAAAGTTATCACAACTTGAACTAAGTCAGCATAAATTAGGTAAGCTTTCAATAACTAAATTTAACATCAGCTACTAAAAAATAATCATATTAACTTCTTACAGAGGGGTTGGAGCGCGAGTTAGTTAAAGAAGGTGAAAAACTGTCCGATATTCTTTCAATGCCCGTAAAAGATGCTCTTTGCCGCGACGTTCACATTGATTATGGCGAAGATATAATCAACATTCAAGACATTCTTGATGCGACGAACGCAAGGAAAAATATTTTTAACGACAGCGTGGAGCTTCAAAAACTGACGCTAAAACAAATAGCCCTAATTTACACTTACGAAAGCGATGCTGAACAAGTATGTTCTCTATATGTTCCAACATTGACATTTAATTATCATCTGAAAATATTTTGTTTTCATTATCGATATATTTTCAAGGCTATTCGATGGCTAAACGATCTCTTCGACGTGCTCGTCGGCAGCCACGTTGAAATCGGATGTAACGTCGCCGAAATCCAGGGACAGAAGCAAGAGCATCAATCATTCCAAGAAACCGCAAGGGTACTACATTTACAAAATTCTTAAAACACCTAAATTATAGCATAAACATTTTATTGATTTCCTTACTTTTAGGGAACATACGAATACGGCTGCCAGCTGGTGAACGGCGCGCGAGTATTACGAATCTCGTGCAAACTGGATCTCCAGGACAACACGGCGCTAATGTCGCGCTTACGTCAGGTCTGGCGCCAGCTTCGCTCGGTTGGCCAGGAGCAGCTGACTCGCTTGAGGGTCTGCGCCGTATTTCACCGGAACGTTACCGATGTGAGTATAGATATTTGAGATCGATCGAGAAAGAGAGGGAGATTGATGGTCGTTACGCGATCGATCTAATTTTACACTGTTTCCTCAATAAGTGACGTCTAGTGTGCTTTGGGTCTGGAGGCTTGTTTGTATTAGATTACTTGGATGACTTTGAGATACTTCGATTAAATTGTTAATTTTTTGAGACAATAGTATTTTGTTAGTGGTAAAAATGAAAATGAAATGAAAAAAATTTATTTATTTTATGAAGTAATTGAACTAATGCAAACACGCTATCTGACCAACACTAACTTGATCCACTCACCATCCCATCCTCTGCAATCTTCATCTTCCCAAAAAATAAGAAATCCAAAAACCCCCATTCAAATCTACCCACACCAATCCTCGCATCTAAACCCGCCCACCCACCAAAAACATATCATTACCAAACGCCCCCGTCAATTCCCCTCTCAATAACACTCGGCACACTCGACGCACTGTACCCGCAGCTCCGAGATAAACACTCGAGCGTTAAAATTAACCGATATTTCCCGGCCACGTGCGCTTAGCACTGCAGCAAATTGCGCGAGATGATCGAGACTGTGAGCGCGTTTTCGCCAAAGAGAAGCAGGTCGGCCACGCCGGAAGCCAGCGGCAGCTTAGGCCCAGAGTCGACGCAGCGCTTACCCAAGGCGGAGATCAGAGACGTGCTGGGGAAGCGGGAAAAGCTGCTGCCAGAGGTCGGCCGCATGGTGCGGCTGGGACGGTTATTGAGGTCGCGGCTCAAGGAGCCATTAGCGCATCAGAGGTGAGTGTTTTCATAATTTTCCGGGAATAGTAGAGGGGACGAGGGTGGTGGGGTGCAAAGAAAAAAGGTTGGATGAACTTGAGACGAGATTTAGGGATGGTTGAGGTGTCTTGATTTGTTTTATTTTTTGGCGAATGGGAGGTTACATTTTTTTAAAGATTTTGACGTGATTTATGATATTATAGATTTTAGATCTTAGGCCAATGAACTAGTAGTAACAGTCCGATTAGGCAAGCCGTTCGTTAACTTCCTAGAATGCTTGATCAAAACAAACGAATAAAAAACACAATACATAACGATCAACAAAGAAAACGAAACAATGAAACTACCGTACACGTAAACGCTTACACAACCAAAATTGAAATGCAAATTCCAAGAAACTCCCTCCACCAGCTCAATCAAAAAAACGCGCTGGCACCGCGATCGAAGAAAACGAAAACGCACGAGATGATGCATATCTCAGCGGAGAAATAAAAGGACTAGGACGAGTGCAGAGACACGCGCGAACGACGGCTCGCAGATGCGCGCTCTCGATATGAGCCGGTAAACGCGCGGGCGGCCAGCGCCAGAGCGCAACGAAATTAGAACGACTGCGCGATATTCGGTGCATACGCTCCCCTCCTCTACTTTTACTTCGTCAACTCTTTTCGCTCTCTCTCTCTGTTTCTCTTTCACTTTCTCGGGCGCGAGTCTGGCTCTTCGTTTTGTTACCGTTCGTTGTTTACTTTCTTTTGGACGTTTTTTGGGGTTTGGTGCCTTGATGCTTTTTTGCTTTTGGTTTTTTCGCAGTGTTGGTTTATTTTAAGTTTTTGCACTTTTGGAGAGAACTGTAGATGATATTTTTGTAAAGTAAGTAAATTTGATTAGTTTAAAATTTTTAAATGAAGTTTATCATCATCATTTAAGTTTATCATCATTTAAGTTTTGCATTAAATCTTCCACTTTTTGATGTTTTTATAAATTGTGCGCAATAATCTTTTTATAGCGTACAAAATAAAAAAATGAAAAAATGTAAAAAGTGCTTTACTACAATTACACTTCTGACAATAACATATTACTACCGCTGCTGCTGCAGACCAGAATATACATCTGAAATTTCTGGCGTCAAGCGATGCATGACGAGGTTGCCGTTTACTACTATATTAGAGCGAACATTAAGCCATAATCACATACTTGAAAATTATACCACTTACAAAAGATTATAACTCTTTAAAATTTTCCAGTTGTTTGCAGTTTTTAAAACTATTCCATACTTTCTTCAACCATCAAAATAAAAAAAAAAAAGCGTAATTCACCTATTTTCAGTATAAATAACTCCACCCATCGTCGAACTGTCAACTCAACCCGCACCTCTGAAAAACTAACCCGACCTAAACAGCCAACTTTATCCCCTCGCTAAAATCTCTCCGCTCTTCCGCGATGTCTCACCTCTCTCCGCTCCACTTCTAAATCCCGATTATTATTACCCTCGCCTCTCCTCGTTCTTCGCATTATTACAGATTAATTCCCACCTCCCCGTCTCTCCTCCTCGATCCCCCCGCCTCCCGCATTCGCATAACCCAGCTTTTCTCCCCGAGCTTTTTCCTGCGCATTACAGTTCTGCCCGCGCTTGCACTTCGGAAAAGTCGCGCTTGCGCGCGCTCTCGGAGCTTTTATTGCGTAAGCCGAGAAAAGAACGATATAGAGAGGATGAAGTAAGCGCGCGGGGCGACTTTGACTTTCGGCGTCAGTCTGAGACCGGCGCGCGAAATATCCGCAGCCTCCTTTCTCCGCGCTCTATTTTCGTTTGCCGATCTTTCTTTCTTCCTCGCCTTTATCGCGACCCGACGATATGCCTCGACGACGCGCGCTACTACAACACTGACTTGTTTATATTTTGCTGTTTATTTGAATGTATCGGTCTGGTGGGAGCAGGATGTCGGAGTTCCTGGAGGAGGCGAGCGCCGAGACGGGCAGCAATTTGAGCGCGGTCCAGTCGATCTCGGCGAAGCTGCTCGAGGTGACGAGGCTGGCTGAGAAGCTGGACGCGAGGCTGTGTGAGGCTGGCGCGAGGAGCCAGCCGCTGAACCCAGCTGGAGAGGATGAGGAGATTGTGTCTGCTGGTGAGGATGTTAAGGACGGGGTAGGGGAGAAGGTGAGGACGGTGCCGAGGAGTCCGGATAGGCTGGAGGTGCCGGGGGCTGTGGAGAGGAGGAGAGAGAAGTCTGAGGTGAGTGGTTTTTTGGTTTTGAGGTGGATGGGTGGTTAGAGTTGGGCTGGGTATTTTTGGGAGTTGAGATGAAAATTTGAGGCCTGGTGGCTTGCGGAGCGTCTGGTTTATGAACGATAAAAAGTTTATGGGTTTGAGGGAATTTTAAGGGAAAGGGGAAGGGTTTTGTTAGTGCTTTGGAATATACTGAGGTCTATAAGCTTGAACATTCCTTGCATGTACTTTAAAAAAAAGCAGTATTGTATTAATTGATAACGGTAAAGCAGTAAAATGTATAATCTACGACGGATTTTGTATATTTCCTAAAATAAAATAAAAATAAAAATAAAAATTTAATTTTAATAAACAAAAAAAATTAAATTTAAGCAATGTTAAGCTTGATTTTTTATATATATTAAATGCAGTACTTTAAAGCCAATTTGATTTATTCGATGAAATCACATACCTAATAATAATTTTGACATTTCTAATGCTTGTAATATTATTTCGTTCTCAACTGATTAAAATCAAAACCGAAATTAGAAATTTTGTACAATTCCAGTTGGCATTAATTTTCTTCAAACTCATTCATTTAATTTTAGCTTTTAATGAAAATAAATATTTTGGGATGCACTTTTAATAAAAGATGTAAATTATTTTATTATCGAGTGTTAACACTCTGCTATAGTCAGATATTATACTAATTCTTAATAAACTGTAAAATTTATTGTTTATAGTACTTTTATATCTATGACTTTATTTTATATTTTATTTAATCAGATTGGTGTGACTTACAATTAGTATTTTAGGCTATCAATGATGATTCATTAAAAAATTATGAAAGACTATTTCGGGCAAGTTATATATGTTTGCAATCGCGAAATATGACGTTTGGAGGGCCCACTTTTGAAACCTGCTCAAGATGATTGAGCACTCTTCAATTGACTTCAATGCTTGAAATAGAACCATAAATCATTTTTTTCTAATAATTTATTTTGAGAAAGCTAACTTTACGTTTGCTGTATTAAAATTTTAAAATTTACTTTTAAAAAAATATCACCAAAACTTTTTTCATAACAAATTCAAAAAAAAAATTAAACCAAAAAGCTTTAAATTCTAAATAAAAAAACAAACATTGTCCAACTCTCCCTCCCAAAAAAATCAAACATAAAAAATCCACCCACCGAAAATAAACCCCACCGGCCATAAACGCCAAAATTAGCCCACCACCCAGCGCCCATAAAAACCAATAAAGATCAACGACCCGCATCTAATCCAGCCATATTCCAATCCAGCAGGAAGCCAGCGGCAAGGACCCAGCTACCGACCGTAGCGCCACCACGGAAGAGCTCACCGTCCCCGACGAATACGGCACTGCCACCGAGTGCTCGAGCATTCCAAGGTCGTGCAGCGAGTCGTTCCACTCCGACGAGTACGAGGATGCCCTCGTTTCAACGACCTGGTGAGCGAGATTTTCCTCTGTCGACGCGTCCGCGCGCGCTCCGCGTTTTCCCGAGCTTTGACAAAATTTAAGTGAGGTTTATTTCTGGGCGCGCCACAAAAACGGGCTCATTCACTTTTATTTAGAACGCTCGTAGGCACCGGCGCCTTTCGCAGTGGGGAAATTGAAGTTCACGCTGGGGTGATGATTGGGTTGGGTGATGTTTACGGATGTGGATTGGTTTTGTGAGCGATTGATTTGGGTTTTTTCTTTGTTGGAGGGTAATAGTTTTTT
>JAPYZA010004061.1:0-15129 GCA_030522685.1 Eupelmus azureus | reverse complement strand
AGGTGGAGAGTGGTAGAAAGACTTTTTTATTTTAGTTAGTACGGCTTGAGAGATGGATGAGTTTAAAAAGTTGTAAGTTGGCTAAGATAAAGGTTGATACGGATAGTGGACTTTATAATGAAATGTGTATTATTAAAATTAATGGATCTGAACCACGGTGAAATACATAGTGTTTAAATTGCTACTATAACAATTTAGAAAAAAAAAATTAGAGGTACTCATCTGGGAATCGTGAAAGTTCTAGATTCAAAATTTCACTTATCACGATTCAAAAAAGTTATTTCGGTATGCTATGAAACCGTTAAAAATGCGATTTAAAATTTTGTTTGGTTGACAATAGAAGGTAAAGTAAATAAGCTGCCTAAGATTAGTACACAAATTTATGCTTTTTTTAAGGTTTCACATGTATGATATGAATGCTGAAGAATAGCAAAAAGCAAAACATAATAGTTTTATTCATTTACTAAGAGTACTTCCAAGTAACTAAGTTGACACATTTAAAAACATTTGCTTTTATTATCAATTTTGGTGAATCTACAAAAAAGTTTCTTAATTAATATCATAAATTATTATAATTTGTTTCCATTCTACATTGCATTTATTCATAGATTGCCAAATATGACAAGAATTTAAAACAAGAAAACAAACTCTACGAAGATTTAAAACAAGAAAACAAACTCTACGAAGTAGCCAATTGATATTTCGACACCATTTTCTAACATCCGTATCTAGCAAGCATGCTTATATCCAAACTATCAATACTTTTCTTAAGTAAAATAAAGTACTTTTTGAAAATCCGTGGTCACCTTCCGTAAAAACGGCTATTCGCACGCGCGCACTTTTCCGAGCATTAGCTCTCGTTCTCTCCCTCCTCCTTTTTTCCCTCCACCGGCCACTGCGCTCGACCGGCACAACGATAAATGTTTGAGAAATAAAATTTTACTGCCGAATAATACCGCGGAGTTTGTTTCCTATTGAATTCCGGGCCATTTCCGCCCCCTTATTTCTCCATATACGCGTATCGATACGAGAGGCTCGCGAGCCTCTGTGTCTTTCGCTCTCTCTCTTTTTTTTATTTTAACTGCCGAGCTGCCGAACTGCTAGGCCGGATTATAACGCCAAACCAGGACTAACGGGCGCGCGGTTCTTAAAGCTCCTTTGATTTATCATTCACTTTCCTGCTGCGCGACCGCAGGGCTGCAGAGCTTTTTCCAGCGAGAGGCGAGACTCATGCGTTATTTCGACCATTTATTCCTACTGCGGGCTGAGGCCGCCGCCGCCGCGGCTTTTTTTCCGCGCCCACGAAGCGCTTTTTTATAAGCGAAGTGCAGCGAGTGGTTTTACAGTTCGCTTGATCCACGATTGCCGCAGTATATTTAATATTGATGGTATTAAGCTCTTGTGAGCGGTGTACTTTTTTTTATGTGCTTTCTTTTGAATTATGAGATTTTTTCAAAAATTTTTTTTATGGTGGTGTTTAATTTTGTGATGAGGATTACATTGTTTGTAAAACGCTATTTTTAATATTATGAAGTAAACAAACTATAGTGAGGCAAAGTTTATGATGAAGTATTGGTTACATTTAAAATTGGATATACATAATCAATCAAGCATATTTTTATAATTAATTTTATAATAAAATATATTTTATTTCGACACTGTAAATTTTGATATTGTACTACTCAAATATTTTCAAGAAACATTGTTCTGTAAAAATTAGGGAACAGATAAGTAGATATATAATCCTATACCAAGAGAAAAAAAATGCTAAAACTTACAACATTAACTTTTAAGTTAATACAATTATTACTATCTGTTTCTAACTAATTTTTTATTGAATGCGAAGTTTTGCAATTCTAAGTGAGAACATTTTTGATAAGAATTTTTACTTAGTGTATTATGGCTATTAGCAAGGCTTGTACTATGGACGTAACCTTGTTCTATAAATTGAAAAGTTCTAGAATGTTTTAATAGTTTTATCTTACAGTCCAGATCAGTAGCTTTAGATTAAAAAAAAAAAATTTTTTAAATATTTCCTCAAAAAGGTATTAAAAAGACATCTGATCAAATTTGAACTTATTGATCAGCTTTATTAATGGAAATATTTCAACAAATTATTAATGATTACTGATATTTTCGAGTTAGAAACGGGATCAACCCTTTTAAGTAAGATTTATATCTATAAAAATATTATCCATATGAATACACAATCACGTACAACGCACAAACATTTACGTGGTACATGTCAACATGTATACACCTATGCGAATATGCATAATGTTGTGCATACATGTTGACTCCTGCTCCTTAATGTAGAATCAAATTCAAATGTAGACTTGATTTAATACTGCACGCACCACTCACACACATTTACACCAGTGCACATAGTCTAAACAAGTACCATACTTATTCATACTTACCTCAATCAGCACTAAAAAATGTCACCATCCACGTCTGAGACCTACCTCGCACGCGATCTCACTACACCCCGTGCGTATTTCACTTTTTAATGATCATTGCGGCAGCCTACGCCCCGGCAAGTATACATTACCCGTCGCTCTACCCACGCATTTGCATATCTTTCCGCCACTTAGAAATTGTCCGTCTAGGTGTATACACCTCCGCGCGTTCCGTTTCCAAGCTCGCCCTCGAATACACATCGCCCCTCGTTCCCTTCGACCGTCGTCTCTTTTATTAATAGATTTTTCTCTCTTTCGCGTATATAAGCCGGGCGAGCGCAAAAGTTGGCGCAAGGAGGCGCGGCGGTGGCGGAGGGGGGGGGGCGGAATACGGAAAGAGGCCGCTTGTAATTCCTGTGCGTTACCCT
The DNA here is from genome assembly GCA_030522685.1 of Eupelmus azureus. Lineage (NCBI taxonomy): Eukaryota > Metazoa > Arthropoda > Insecta > Hymenoptera > Eupelmidae > Eupelmus > Eupelmus azureus. Next base: position 12,302 of record JAPYZA010004061.1, on the reverse strand, counting down.
TTAATGGCACTTACTTTCGAGTGGTTTAATTAACGTTTTGTCGGGGCGCAGCGAGCGCTCCTTAATTAACCCGCTTTCGAGAAATCAGTCGATGAGTGCCGCTTGTGGAGGGCCGCGCGCCGAGCTTGCGTCGCGCATACTTTTTTTTTTATGTTATTTTATAAAGCTTGCTTCCCGGTTTCATTCTTCTTTTGTTCGACGGGGGGGCTTGTTAAAAGCGCTGAATTGCGCCGGTTGTGTTCGCCGCGATTGTGTGTTTATGAATTATAAAATGGCTAAATTAAGTTTGAAGAAGCTTTTCTTTGATTTCGGCCTGCGCCAGCTTGCAGTTCGGGCTCGCGTGCTCGGAAATTTTACTTTTTTTTTTTTTTTTTTTTTGAGGTCACCGAATATGAACGTGGAGTTCTAATTATGGAATTCAAATGAGTCTTACCCAAAAAATTAATTATTTTAAGCTTTAATGATTCACTCAACCATATTTACAGTTAAATCATTAGAGTTATAACTATTATTAACTAACGAGCTTGAAAATGAATGACAACCGACCTTAAAGCTAAACCAGCCCTCTATTCATCTCCACTCTGTAAATTTTAAATAGTGCAAAATGCTCCACATAGTGGAATTCCCACTAACAAATAGTAAAAAATTCACACTTTATCGTGAATATTCACTATTTGTTAGTGGGAATTACACTATATGGAGCATTTTGCACTATTTAAAATTTACAGAGCAAAAATATAGATTCTCAAACCAATTTCCACGCAGACGACAGATCAATCATCAAAGCCAATAATCCAAATCAACTCCGCAAGTACAAACGCTCGCCCCGTAGACTCACAAATTCAGCCGAAACTCGCTCCGGCTCTCTTAGGCCTCTTAAACAGCGTCTTAACCCCAAGCCGGTCTCGGTATATACGCGAAGGGGTTAGAGCACAGTAGCAGCAGCCGCCGAGTCTGCAGCCGCGCGGAGAATAATGTTAATGAAATACAGATAGCATCTCTATAGAAGGAGCCCCTTGAGAGTCCTATAGGCGCGCCGCGACGTGGAGGCTGACTGCCGCATTGTCGCGCGCGTGTGGGGGTGGGTTCGGCTCCTTACACTTGGGGGCTCCGGCAGTCGGAGCTGTTCTTGCTGAAACGGATGGTTTTTTTTAAGGGGAGTTGTGGGATTTCGATCGTTGGAGCGACTTGCTGAATTTGTTGAGAATGTTTGGTGGTGGTAAGGTTTTTGTAATGGATGATGTTGCAGGTTATTTGAGGTCTTTTTATTGATAAACTATTCAGAGGTAAAATATATTTTTCAGGTAAATAAAGCTTAAATTTCATTATTCGCTTTTAGACAATGGTGTTATAATTAGGAGTTTTATTTTTTATAATGAATTACCTTTCATGAATAATTCTGTGTATTAATAATTATAAAGTACAATTCTTAGATAACTATTAATTATTTTTTGCAATACGTTTTTATAGACGTTATTAATTGCAATATAAATAATAGAATACAAACACAAAATTTTGATAAATATTAATATTTGTGTTCTTACTTTTAACGATATTTTATTTGGAATGTAAATCAAAGCCGAGCATTTGAAAGGAACTCGACAGATGCCGCCTAGATAAAAAATTGTTTGTTTTATTTATCTACAATAGTGCTTGTTAGTTTTTGTGATGATTTTTGCAGTCCTATTTTTATTTTTTGATTGGACACGATGAAAAGAAAAATCGTCCAAAGTTTAATTAAAATCGTTTATAACGACCAATTCAGAAAGATCTTTTTAATGGTTTTCATTTATGCGTCAGTAACTTTCTATGCTCATTTTACGTTAACATTTCTGTTCAAAGATTGCAGCCAATTAAATATGGTTTATAGTTTTATTTTTAAAGTTTAAGACCTATCAATTATGAGTTTTATTTTATAAAATATTTATTTATGCAACTAATACTTACGAATCGTACTTTTTTATTATCAAAAAAATATGCAGACTTTTTTAATCAATCTGTATTTTATTTTGATCAAATAGTTTATTTTTCAGTTAGTAATCGTTGATTCAATTAATTCCTCAAGCAATCTTTATGTACGTTTAAGGTTGTGTGCTCGATAATTCATAGATGGATCTAATAACCTTTGCGAATATTCTAGGGCTACGGCTATTTTTTCGACTACTCGATCATTCATTACTACCATGCGGTATTATTCTATGCTCATAAACAATATATCGTCATGACAATAAAAAAAAATTAGTAACTGGATTAAATTCAACCTTATATTCTATTGTCCGCACTTCGTACACCTATTTACCGCTAGGCGCTTCAAATAAACCCCATACTGTAGTTCCTTATCTTCGCAAAACAAACCCTCTTCACAACCCATCTCCTTCCACCAAACCGATCTCAGCCACCCCAAAACACCCCGCGACCGACAAAAGCCCGGCCTCTTTTTGGTTCTCCAAACGCTGGCCCGCTAACCGGCAACTCGGCCACAGCCTTGGAAAAGCTGCAGCGCTGCTGGGAAAACGAAATCTGCCCTGCAGAATGGGGCGAGAGGACGGTAATTAAATTAATTAGCCATCTCTCGAGGATGCAAGAAGCGGCGCGCGCTGCCACCCCCCTCTCCTCGTTCTCCTTTTCTCCTTAACGGACTTAATTATCAGGAAACTCTCTTCCGGCTATTTATTAGGTTTTTACCTAGCAGTGTACGCCCGAACAATCGGCGGTGTCGAGTGATTAATTCGAGACGCGCACTGCCGAGAGACGAAACTTTAGCAGTTGCAGGAGTGAGAGAGAGAGAGAGAAGGGGTATTAAAAACAGAATTAGAGGAGGAAGGAAAGGAGAAGGTTAATGAGAGCGAATAAAGGGAAGAAAGAGGCGGCGGAGAAATTTCGAGCTCAAAAGAGAGAGAGAAAGAGACGGCGGCCGGGAAAATTAAGCGACAAAATAGGCAGCGGCAGCAGTTTCCGCGAAAAGAAGGGCAGGGCTCACTCCGGGTAATTAGAGGCGCAGTTATATTCCGCGGTGCGTCCTGTTTCAGTTTATAAACAAGGACTGTTAAATGAACTTGCCGGGGGAAAAGGCGCGCTTTAATGCGATACGCCCGCCCGGGCAATTTGCACGAGCAGCGCCCGGCTGCCGGACCCGATTGCATCTCGGCTTTTTGGGAGACGTTTTGGGGCTCGTGTTACGAGCTGCGTGCAGCCTGTGGGTGGTGATGGGTGGACGGATTTTCGGGTTTTGAATTGTTTTTTGGGGGGGGGGGGGGGGGGTTGGGAGAATCGCTTGTGAGATTTATTTTGAATTTAGCTTTTGGGATTTGTTAGGGGTAGTTAAAGTGATAAATCGGATTTTATTGTAAAAATGTTTTAGTTAAAACGTATTTGATATGTTAGTTTTCAAAACATTACTACGATTTTTGTTAATGTTTAATTTTAATTTGTCCGTTCGGAAACATTTTTTTCGTAAGGTAATAAGAACATGGAGTATGATAAATTTTAACGGTTGATAACGTTTAGGAATGGTAACTAAGATTGATTAAATAGTAGGTTTAATTTAAATAAAAGGACAACCGTGGAATATACTATAATAAATTTCTTATCTTTGTAAAAACGATTAGATGAATCGAACCTATTTTTCGCTAAAAATGCATAATTACTCTATTGCATAAGTCCAAAAACAGTTAGACATTTTAAAACTAGGGTACAGAACTCCACCTTAATTAACTTCAGTCTCGCAACCTGCGCATTTTTCCTCGAGCACCGGATTCTAAGAGCGCTAATTATCGGATTGGACTCTGCCAGGACTCATTTTACACAGTGAGAGCGCGCACCAGGGGACACGTTATTAGGTTATGAATAATGTGGAGATTTGCGAGCGAATTAATTGCCGGTTTGTAAGTTGAGGAAAACTTTTTTTTTTCGAAAATTCCCGCGCTCGAAACTTCAGAGCGTTTTAGCCGCAGTGTACGTAACCCGATAATTAGTGCTTTTAAAATCCAGGCGAGCAACTGCGCGCGCTCGGAAAAGCATAAGTTTTTAGGGAATCCAATTTAAGTTTAAACGTTTCGCGGAATAAAATGCGAAACGTAAATTTTCGCGTTGAATTAATTTGTCAGAAGTATGAGCTTATTTAATGTTCATGATATATTAAAAAGTTTCATGAAAACATCAAATTTTATTTGGCTACGTAAAAACTGTTGAATTTTCTTTTTTCATAAAGCGAATATTAATTTTTTCGTATTAAATTCGGTACACGAAAATAAAATATTTATTTGTGTGCATTTAAAAATTAACTTTTTTTATTTTAATCCTATCAGAACGAAACATTTTCTTTGGAGCGCAAGATACAAAATTTTTTTAATCCCAAATTACAGAGGTATATATTCGCATTCTTCATGCACCGTAAAAGACGAAAATTTCAGCTCTATCGCAATCGCGCCGCATCAGCCGATCTTTTTTTCAGGCTACCCTTTGAGCGATGAAATTAGCGCGACGCAAAAAAGTCGTGTGTCATCGCGCGCTCTGTTAGCTTTTCATATTTTAAAGTTTCGGAAAATTAATTTTTTTCTTTACTCCCTGCGTTCATTGTGTGCGTTATCGTGCGATACGCAAAGGGTCGTTTCTTTTAGAATATTTCTTTTTTTATTTTAAAGTAAGTGGTGTTTTTCGTTAGGGAGATTTCATCGTTAGCTTTACCGTTTGATGTTTTGTTTTGTTTGGTACATTAAGGTTACGTGTATTGGGGATTTTTTTTATTATTATTTAAATGATGATTTCCTTGCAAACAAGATATTTTTTAAAGATTTTTTCTTGCCAAAATAAGTTTTAAATAAAGTTTTCAAGAATTAGCAAGTGTATATTAATATTAATGTATCTGTGTTAAGAAACGTTGAAGAATTGGATTCCTAAAAATCATAGTAGTTTTAAAATGTAATAACTGATCCAAGGGTATTTTTCTTATAATAATTAGTTTTTATTTTTAAAAATCTCTGCCTTACAAATTAAAAGAATCGTAACTTCATAAGGATGCCATTACAGTTACAGTAAATGTTTTCTTATTTTATATTTTATTTAATAATATTTTATTAAATATTTTTATTTCGCCACGAAAACAAAAAAAAAATCCTTTCTCACCCATCCTCAAATGAAAAATCACTTACAACCCCGCTCGCGAAAAGCAGAAAAACAGCCCGTATACGCGCACCTTCATTTCCGCCACCTCCACCCTCCACATATAAGAGAAAATACGCATAGCCGGCGATAATCGCGCCCGCGGTGATAGCGTCCGAACAGCCGCGGCCATCCCATAACGGGCGCCCGTTAAATTTAACGTTTATCGGCGTCCAGCGGCGCGCGCACTCGCGCGTAAAATTTAATTAATCTAAAAGTGATTATGACGGAAAACGCGAGCGCGCACTCGTAACCTTGCCGAGGTACCTGCAGGGCTCGTTTCACTTCTCTCGGCGGATCTGACGAGGCAGTCGATGTGCTGCCGCTGCCGGCTGGAGCCGTAAAGGTTGATCGCGCTGATGTGAGCTTTGAGCTGATCGGTTTTCGCGGACACGACGTCGTTTGGCTGCCGAGAGGACGCATGCTGGTTTGCGCTGAAATGATTATTTTGGAGGTTATGGCGAAAAATTTGATTTCCTAGGATTGCTGTGGTGGATGGCTACGATTGAAAGGTGATACCGTGTCGATGCGAGAAAATTTAACATATTGAAAAATTCGGAATATTAAATTTTATTACTAAGATAGCTTTGTAAACTAGATTACGTTAACAGATTGATTATGAAACTTAAATATAATTATAATTTTTTTATAATTTGTTACTTTTTGAATTTAAATATGTGAATGTGTTATTGGAGACAAAATAAAGATCCACTGAAATTATCAGCACTGAAATAACCATTTGCCAGAAATACGTCGTAATTCCTTAGAAAAAAACGGCACAGCTGATACAATTTACGCTGCTAAAAAACACCGATAAACATCTATATGAGCTGATCAACAACACTCTGATCTGGATCAAATGAATAAGTACGCATTAAGTAAATAAAAATAAATTTTTTAATTATCAAATAAATATCCAAAATATCCTTAATCAATTCTTGACGAAAAAAATGACAATGAGCCCACCTTCCACATTCATCGCGAATTAATCACAGAATTATTTTGCCGCCAAGCGCTCGTCGACGTTTTAACGGTAGTGACTGTGCAAATTCGGCGTTCGAGAGCCTCGGACTACTCGCGCAGCTGCGCTAAGCGCAGAGGCAGTAACGGCAACGACGTCGCGGGCGCATTACGCATTCGAGATCCGTAGTTACAATTTGTCATCCATTATCTCGACGACGTAAGATTCGAAACTTTGAATGGTCCCCTCCACCCGAGTGCGCCCCCTCTTAATTTCCCTTACGTCTCGTTATCCTGATTCCCTCTTCTCTCTCCCTCTTCCTCTCTCTTGCCCTATTCCTTTTCTCCTTTTTTTCTTTTATTTTTCTGTTAACTTCGGTCTTTTTGTTTTTTCTAATGATGCTAGTAAAAAGATACAATCTATATCAAGTAATTTATTGTCGAAATAAAGCATGTTTTATTTATGTAAGTTTAAGAATGAAGTACTTTTCTTTTATTTGATAATCTCGTGATGCTCTCTTTACATCAAATTGGCGTTTTACATTTTCATAATGATATTTTTAATTCTTTTATGTAATCTTGAAAACGTTAACCATTTTCAAGATTACATAGTTTTTAGAATTGTCTACAATTCCATTTATATTAAACAATGAGTAATCTTTTGAAAAAGAACACTTTGCTGGATACATTCGTACCTTGACATCAGAGTGCAGTTATACTAAACAAATATGTACATTAATATCATATCAATAATGCATTAATAATAATTTTGTACTCGATTGTGCAAGTATATATTTATATGTATCTACTTTTCTGACATTCTATACTCTCAGCTAAATCGTCCACATCAAATCCACTTTCAATCCCTCACGATTTCGCATGTTCCGCCGTCCATATCCACTTCCTTCCGCCTCCTCTCATCATCTCAACGACTATACACGTATTAATTCAGCGCAGGAAACCGCGTGCGTCCTCGTGTCTCTGGGGCGACGTAAACGCATTCCCTTTAATGACGACCAATCAAGTCGTAAGATACGCGATCATCTCGCCGATTACGTTCAAGGGCTGAAGAGAGAGGGAGAGAGAGAGAGAGCAATTACAGCGCGACCGACGAGACGTTGGAAGATGTGGTGGTTGTGCGTCCCTTTTGAAACGCGAGATTGAATTATGAAGAGGAGTCAGTAGTGAAACTACTTGGCAGATATTTGTGGTCGATGGTGCGGAATCGTAAGAATAAAATTTTGGAAAAATGAATTTTTAGAAGAATTTATCGGTTATCAATGCTTGAAATTGGGTATATCTGTAGGGGATGTATTTATTATTTGGTGATTATATAGTTTAAAATGTTTTTGATTTCGTCAAAAATATGAATGTATATTTATGTGAATCCAGTTGAAAAACATGAAAATGCTGTTAAAGATTTTTAAAAATGAAATTAATAATTATAAATTTAAAAAATATGAAAATAATCTTTAGTTATTTAGACTCTTAAACTAAATCAATATCTGATCATAAATTATCTTTAAATAAGTGATCATATAAATTCAGTACATATTTAATAATAATACTTACTTTATTAAACGAGAAAATAGATATTATGTGTATATAAAGAAATTAAATTATTTAAAAAGTATGAAAAAATAAAATATTTGAATGTACATTTTAATTATTAAGTATTTTGGAAGGTATTTGTTATTTTTTATCTTCTTTCAATTTTTAAATAAATTCCATCAGCTGGAACCTGAACGATCGATTTAGCTGAATACTTTAAAGGTATCGGAGTTTTTTCACATGGAGAAAACTTGAATCTTGATAGCAAATTAATGAAAGCGATTTTCGTCTGTATCATTCCTAAACGTATGCCTGTGAAAAAATAATGCAACTATATTAAGAAAAACTGCTATAGTGGGTATAAAATTTAATTCTTTCATACTAAACGCTTCCATTTTTATTTTAATTCTTCCTCAAATTTTTTTTAATATATTGAATTTAAAGATATGTAATTCAAATGAGTTAATTTATTGAATTTATGAACTTGAAAATAAATTCAAAATAATTTATAAGTTTATTGCTTGTAAATTAATATATTCACATGTGCAACAATGTACTCACCTATACAACTCCGTGGGCCATGGCCAAATGACAAAAAAACGTAGGGATTTCTTGTTGCTATATTTTCAGGTGTAAAACGTTCTGGATCAAATCTTTCTGGATCAGGAAAGTGTTTTGAGTTTCTCATAATACCTGAAGCAGGAATTATGATTTTCATTCCTTTTGGTACTCGATAATTAACTCCAGGGAGCTCACAATCCTCCACACAAATTCGGTTTAAAAATGGCGATGATGGATGTTTCCTTAATGTTTCTGCAAAAAATTAAAATTGAAATTCTTTATATTGTAAATAATAAATAATTGATGGGACAATAGATTTAAAATTTTAACATTAATATAATTAAATATTCACGTTAAAAAAAATTTTGTTAATTTGGGAAAATGCCGTCGTACAGTTATTACTTTCAAAAATAGAAATTTTATCTTTGCTATTAATAAAACAATATTATTGTTAGCAATGCCAATAATAAATATTTTCGACCACGTCTAATTGATTGGCTTTTATTTCTAAAATACCAACCGTAAACAACCATGTCAAGGTACTTCATTCCATTTAAACAATTTTCATATGAACAACCATTTGGACTTTCTAAAAGTTCTTCGATTTCTTTATATACTTTTTCTTGAATATCTGGATTGAGTGCTAATTCATATAAGCCATAAGCTATAGTTGCTGAGCTAGTTTCGAATCCAGCAAAGAAAAATACAAAAGCTTGAGCGTACGCATCCATAAGACTAATTTTATCACAGTGACCTAAAAATGATTTTTATATAATTAGATGCAATCAGTGATAAATGTGACTGTTTCGATATCTTTAACTGTATTGATATGGATGAAATATTATTAAGAAATAAAATTATGAAATAAAAATTTATACACTTACTCGTCTTTTCAGATTTCTCATCTTCAGTATCTTCTAATTTTCCTTTTTCTATTAATTGTATAAGTAAATTCAGAAAATCGTTTCGAACGATTTTTTCCCTCTTCCTGTATTCTACCATATCTGAAAATCTTCTAATGAAAAAATCAAATACAGCCTTGTCTATAAGACGAACACGCAGAAATGTTAAAATATCTGGGGAAAACATTCCAAAAGCAAGTTGAATAGTTGGTCTTTTCTTTATGATCATATCTCCGAATTTCCGATACTCGGAATCTGGTGTATTTAAACTATCACAGTTAAAGCCAAATGCTATGGAATATATAGTATCTGTTGTATACCTAAAAATAGTTTTTCATTAAATATGAATGTCATTAAAAATTTAAAAATGAATTATAATTTACCTAGCTGACAAATCTTTCACCTCTATAATATCACATTTTTGCATATGTTTATTAACCGTCGCGATAAGTTCATCGCCAATTTCTTTTATCAAAGGATAGATTTGCTTAAGTTTTCCTGATGTAAAAGTAGGAGTCAGTTTTGCTCGAAGCCGCTTCCATTTTTCTCCTGGCAGAAAGAAAAGATTACTTGTCAAAGGATCCACTTTATCGTTAAAATAAAGACCTCGATCTCTAAATTTATTAAATTCCTTGACCAATATAATTCGAATGAGCTCTGGATCACTGACGATTAATATTGGATTGGACAATATGTAAATACCGTGAATAGGGTGATCACTAAATTTGAAATAATTTCGTTTTACATCTTCACCTGCAAATATAGAATTTTTCTTGTAAAATTCTTACTGCTTTTAATATTTCTTTTATTAATTCAATTGAAACAAATATTTTCATTTTATTATCAAAACATGCAAATTTCTTATTTTACATTCTTTTAACTTTTATTTCTGCTTACCCATACTTATGAATCCCAGACAAGACCTCAGCACGTTTCCAAAAATCAATATTGGTTCTTCGTGGGGTAAACCTTTTCTTTTCCAATAATTAAATGCATACTTGAGGTATAAAAAATAGATTATCGAAGGCACTATTGTTATCCAGAAAAACTTTGAGTAAAGTATATACTCTAGTAAATCAAACATTGTGATTGTTCTTCTTTGTAATTTTAAAATAAATATTATTTATTTTAGTTTACGTAATTGCAACTTTATTATTCTTCATTGTCGGCTATTATTTATCAAGAAATGTAGTCTGATATTTTAATCCGCTTCTTCGTAATCTGAAACATGCCAAGATGAATCAAATTACTTGTGGTGAAAAATGGTATATACATTAACAAGTGTAAAGACAAAAAGTGCGTATGCTTGGTTAAAAATATAAACGCTAACTGTTTGGTGATGGACTGTCGTACAGTTTCATAGGAAGTCGCGCGAATGTTGGGAGTGGCATATCGGTCAAGAGCACATTTTGTGATAAGTTATCAATTATTCTAAAGTAATGGTGTTGATTCTTAAATTTCAAATCAAATCAAGTGCATGCTAAATAAAGATAAATAAATAATAATAAAGATAAATGGATTTTTTAACAATATTTTAAAGTTTAAATCAATTAGTTGTTTACAAAGGTAGTAGGAGCTAAGTAATAACACGTAAAAGTCTGAAAACCCCAATAAAATCATATATTCTCACTTGTATTGTTTCGTAATTTTCAAATAACCTTGAATAACACTTCAAAAGTTCTTCGCTGTATTGCTTTCAATATTAAAAACTGATTTTTATAAAACATATTTACTGATTTTTCCACCATGAAATACTCTCAAGCATAATAATTATAATAGTAATATACTGTATAATAACAAAAAGTGTATGTATTTTCTTAACCGTAAATAACGCAGTATAAACACTTGTCAGCTAGAGAGTAGAAAGTAGACTAGCGTCAGTAGTCATGCAATCGAAGAGAAGCCTTTTATAACTCGCTAAAGTAGATCGCATAGATATAGACGGAGGAAAGGCAACACCTACGTGGTAAAGGTTTCTACGTTGCCAACGTCAATATTGATTAAAAACTTTTCTAAAACTTACTAGTGTCAATATAATTTCATTTTCCATCTAAGATAAAAAAAATCAGATTTTTGCAGCTGTAAACTCTTAAAATTGCTATACTCTAACAACTCGCACATTTTCTGTAAGCACTCTGGTTGTAACACAAGCATTGGCACCGGCAATTATCTGCGAAAACGAACAAGCCGGGTGAAGGCGTATGGGAGCAGTAGTTAGCAGTGGAATCCCCATTCGTCGTTCGGAGGGGAGGAGGTTGGCGAAAGTCTAACGACTTCGGCCGTGGGTCGTCTCGTCGATTACCGCAAAGCAAACCGCCTAACAAGACATTGTTCGTCGATAGCTTGGCGCCCTCCTGATCTTTTCTATACTGTTCTTGCTGCATTTTCTCTGGTTCTTATCTTGACCGGTCCATTTTCTTTCCGAGACTAGCGTTCGATTTTCGGCTACTGTATTTAGTTTGGTTTCTTTGCGTTTGTCTTTATTTTGTGATTGTGACTTGGACCTGGGAATTTATTAGTTTTAATTGCTTTTATTTCTTTTCTTAAGTTTTTAATACAAACTCTAAACTCAAAAGTGCAAAATCTGTTTAAAACCTACATTTTAATCTTTATAAAATTTTAAAATGTAGGTTTTAATCCTTAAAGTAAAGTAGGTTCTAAATCAATATTGTACCATTATTGCATCAATTATTTGCCTCAGCAATATATTATAGATATTACAGCAACATAACTGTAACAATATTATATATAACACAAGAATATAACACAAATCTAAAATAATGTTGTTAAAATACTGATAAGATATTGCAATGTATTATTAATGTAGCAAAATAGCGCTAATGTTTTAGCAGTATTTCACAGGTGTTATACAAAATACTGCATTAATATTGTAGCAATATTATAGCAACATTGTAACAATATTGTGTTAATATTCTTTCAATATTGTAAGAATATTGTGTTAATATTCTTTCAATATTGTAAGAATATTGTGTTAAAATTCTTTCAATATTGTAAGAATATTGTGTTAATATTCTTTCAATATTGTAAGAATATGGCATTAATATTCCATTCAATATTGTAGGAATATTGTGTTAATATTCTTTCAATATTGTAGGAATATTGTGTTAATATTCTTTCAATATTGTAGGAATATTGTGTTAATATTCT
>JAPYZA010004060.1:0-16336 GCA_030522685.1 Eupelmus azureus | reverse complement strand
CATTTTTTGATGCGCCAAAAAGCATTTTAAAGTATGAAATGAGAGCTTTAAAGTGAGCTAATATAAAGTAAAAAATATTAATTTGAAGAGCTACGGCAGTGATTTGAAAAAATGATGATTTCTCGAATATCATCATTTTTTTGCGAAATTAACGGAAACCGCATTTCCCATAGGCGTGTTGCTGTGTTTAATTTTTATTAATTTTAGTAATTATAATAATAGATTAAATTAGTTCTCAAAAGGATAGATTAACTTTTCAACAAAAATCACTAATTTACAATAATATTTGCAAGAAAATTTTTAAACAATTATTACTAGAATAAATTTTCTAGTTATAAATTATAAAATATAAAATAAATTCATAGATTTTATGCGTATGTATATAAATAAATAAACAAATAACAAATGTAAAGCATCTTCGATATATTTCTAAGTTTTTCTATACACCCACTGCAGCACCGTCAAACGTTGAACCAACCCCCATTAAATGCCAAGCGGAAAATCGGAAGGGAGGCAAGGCCCACAATTGGCCATACCCGTACGAGTGTATTGACCTAGTATAATGATGATGTTTCGGCTTCTTTTCTAAACCTAGGAGTGGGGCCAGGAAATCAGTTATCTACCGGCCAGCAATATCGGCAGTCAGCAGCTTAAGCATCAGCAAATAGAATAATTTAATTCATGTAAAAATAATATAAAGTATGATTTTTTATCATATTTTTATGAAAAAGCAGTTGTGCCACTATTTAATAAAATATTTCTTTTTAAATAAAATTTAATACTTCCTACGGTAAATATTTATTTATTTTGAGCATATATCACTGATTGACATAATGATACAATATGCTATAAATTAACATAATAATATAATATGCTATACATTAATATAATAATATAATTATATATTAAAAATAATTAATATTCATCTTAATGCATATTGCATCCTTAAAAATCAAAACTTAATTAAATTGATTTTATCGTAACTTTTAAAAACATTCACAGTAAATTTTATTGAAAGATTTAATGAATGTTTTATTTACGTCATTTGATCGAACGATTGCAAATATTTGTTATTAAAATTACTTTCTAAAACAGGCGTAGTTTAAATTCTATCGTGGACCGCGGTAGCAACTCATAGAAAATTCTGTTTACTATTTAGTTTTTATTGATACTTCTGACGTGGCTCTGTATAGACTGCTTACTTACTATTATTCATTTCATGTTTATATCTGAGAGAATAGCTGTAAGAAATCCAAAGTCTCTTCTATCTATTTGCTTCAAACTAATTTTCTCCAAGTTGTGACGGCTACGCCACTAACACTCATGCCTAAAAACATACATACACTTTTCCTAGGGAACGCTCATTTTCTCCATACACACTAATTCAGGCACTCAGCAACAGGCGCAGCTTAGGCTTTCCAGGCAAGCCAGTCGGGGCGTCCAAGATGACGCACCGAAGGCAGGCCAAGACACGCGCTAATCCATGCACGCAGAACAGGCCCAGCTTAGGCTTTCCAGGCAAGCCAGCCGAGGTGTCAAAGATGATGCACCGCCGGCAGGGCAAGACGACCTTTGCACTGTAATCCGTGCAGATGCTTATATCGCGCAATAAAATCTTTCCCTACGCTCCCTATATTACCCGAATATAAAAGGAAAAGGCAGCAAAGGAAGGGCAGTCAGTCCAAGACATCCAAGCGAGCAGGGCATACAAGCACTCACCGCCGTTACACTCATTGTAAATATTGTTAAATAAACAATAACAACAAATACGGGCTGGCTCCATGTTACTCACCCAAGCCCACAAAGTCAATATATTTTTGAAAGTAAATATTTATTAAAATCAACATTGTCGCATTTTTGGTATATTTTTAAACTTTATTTTGTAAATATAAGGTTATTTTCTTAACAAACTAATACCACGGAAGTTTTATTTTTAGTTTTTTTGAAGATGGTGTGGCGACGTTTATGGCACAATATTATATTTTCTGAAGAACCACCTTCAAAAGATGATTGCGTGATTGTCCGTGTAGTAGAACTTTTTGCAAAAGATCATACTGACGATACACAACTAGGTCCGGGCGATGTTGCGCATTTGGACATTGACAATGCAGAAACGAATTCTCAACTGAATGAACAAGACAGATCGAAAGATAATCAGCATTTATATGCTGATGGCGCCGAACTGACTTCTCAACGTAATTTGCAAAATGGATCTGGAGATATACAACGTTTGAACCTAAACAATACAGAAGTAATTTTTCAGCAGAATTTACAAAATGTATCAAGAGATACACAACGTCTGGATCTGAATAATACAGAAGTTATTCCTCAGCAGAATTTACAAAATGGATCAAGAAATGTACAGCTTCTCAATCTTAACACAGAAGTGATTTCTCAGCAAAATGTACAAAACGGACTAGATAATGTACAGCATTTAAATTCTAACAACACAACAAGAATTTCTCAACATAATTTGCAAAATGGTTCAGAAGATATACAACATTTTGATCTTGAGTACTTAGAAGAGTTTTCTCAGCAGTATGCACTAGGAAATTTACAGGATTTAGATCTTCACAACACAGATAAAACTCCTCAACAAACCTTGCAAAATGTATCGCGAAATTTACAGTATCTAGATATCAACAATTCAGAAAAAACTTTACAGCCAAATGTACAAAATGGATCAAATAATAATAATCAAGCAAATGAACAAAGTAAATCTAATAATATTCAGCAGAATGTGAAAAATGAGGTGAATAACGACCAGCATTCGAATCTTAACAAACCCGAATTCACTTATCAGATAAATATACAAGGTGGATTGGACAACTTTCAGTATTCGATTGTTAGCAATGAATTGACTTCTCAAATGAATGAACAGATCGAGTTAAGTCAAACCGAAACTCAAGACTCCAACATTATACAGCTGGATCCAGAAAATGATGAATCAAACATTCTTAATGAATATTTTATTTTTAAAAATCAAGAAACGTCTTCTCAGCTAACGTATGTAAAAATTTTTAGTACACTTCAAAGTAATCTACGAACAATAAATTCTTTTTTGGTTTTATAATAAATAATAACTATAGCTATTAATAATATCACTAAATATTATTCAACTTAGTAGATTAAACAATATATGTTTTAATTAAGAGGTTTGAAAAGTTTTTAGAAAAGAATATTAATTAAATTTTAATATACACCTTTAGATCCGATAACCAAACGTCCAGCAATTGTCGAATTGGGGAATCATCGGCTCCGAATACATCAACTATAAGCGATCAAGAACTACCATCGAGTTCAACTAATCACGAATTTACTAAATTATCCAATGACCAACTGTTCGTAGACAACGAAATTGAATGGGCACTAACGCCAAGCTCATCTACCGCATTAAGCCAAGACCTATTACTTACTTCCGGTAATTACGAACTAACCGACAAGTCCAATAGCCAGTTGACCGAAAACTACCAAACATCAGCATCAAATGAGTCTACCGAAGCTTGCCAACAACAGCCGTCAACCTCCACCAACTTCGCCAGCGGACCTCAGGCCATCTCATCCGTTAAGACTAAAAAGTCCGGAAGCCTTGTTCCTCCCAGCCAAAGCACCTCAGGCCCGTTCACTTGTCACATATGCAAGGCTATCCTTCCCGGACGCCATGAACTGGAGCCTCATTTTAGCCAGCATCATCCAGGCATCTGTTCGATCTGCCTGGCCATCTTCGGTTGTCCCGAGCACCTGGAGCAACACCGCCAGCTGAGCCACAAGCAGGAGCTCAATCATTGCTGCGACATATGCAACACGCAGTTTTCGAGCGCGGATTACCTGGCGCTACATATGCACCTCGATCATCAACGATCGCGAGATTTTAAGTGTGACAAGTGTGGCACAGGTTTCTACAAGAAGGCATATCTGAAGAAACACGAGAAGGTTCATGGTAATTTAAGGATCTATACGTGCGACATCTGTGATCGGGAGTTCCTCAGGAATGTCCATATGAAACAGCACAGGGTATCTTGTATGAAGAAGAAGGAGAAGGCAAACTCTGCGGTGTTGAGGAACATACTTGAAGATAAGTAATAGTATATAAAGATTTAAGAGATGGTGGATTTAGGTAAAAGGATATTTAAAACAGATCTTTTGTGGATTAGTGTACTGATTTGTTGTAATAGTAAAATTGAATAATTTGAGTGTAGAACTTACAGCTGAAAAGTTAGGTGATATAAACAGCTTGATATAACAAAACAAAGTATGCCATTTTGATTTAACGAAAAATTATTTTAAAAACTTGTAAATAATGTCGATAAAACCACACGACGGTCAACAGTTTCGAATATCATGTGATTTATTATGAATAATTTTTAAGTTTTTTAATAAACTCTTTTGTTAAATAAAAAATGTGACAATCTTCTTAATATCATGTAATTTATCGTGCGGTAATTGTGCATATATTGACTGTATAGTGCCGTTTACTCTAAAAATGTTACATTTTGGAATTTAATTATAATTTTGATATTTTTTATATTATTTGCATCCTAATTTTCTATTGTCATATGTAGAAAAATCTTTATATAGGATGACTAAAAGAAGTATATGTATTTTAAATTTAGCGAGAATGTTGAATTTAAATTATCGTGTTACGATTGAATGTCTATTAGAATTTCATAACAGTCATTTCTTTTTTATGAAATTAAAACTATATTGAACCATTCACTACATTTAATATGTTTAATATAATGCTTTTCGATTTATTAATAAATGTAAAGAGTATGTTACATAGAAAATATATATTGACCGTTACAAGTTTAATTAATGAGCAATTTGACTGTAAAAATAGTTACAGTAGATAATTTAGTAAAAACAATTACAATTTTTTTAATGCGTAACGAATGCTTAATACGAATATAATAATTTTTTTTAGTACATTATATTAGTGTAATAATAGAAATTATTAGTTATTACAAACTGTACTTTTGTTAAGTATTTTTTTATAAAAGATTGCCTTCGCTATAAAAGAATAAAATGACCATAATAAATGTTTCAAGATATTTTATGAACCAAACTTTTATAACTTCTACCATTACATTTAATTACTAAGTTCATTACTTCAGTATTACTGCAGCAATTAATCAATCAGAAATAATGAAGTTATGAGGTTTATGTAAAATAACTTTCTTGTTAAAGGGCATTTATTTTCCAATTCATTAATTTTGAATAATGAGAATGAATGAAATCAAGTAAGTGTTTTATTATTCATGACTTTATGAGAGAAGTTTAAAATACGAAAGAATTTAGAAAACAACATAACTTAATTCTGAAACGTAGCAACAATTGTATTTTTAATAGAAAGTTTCAGTGGCTATCTTATGCTCAAATTATTAAGTTCACGTTAAAACATTTTCCTGCTGCGAAAGTTTGTTACCTCAAGAGTACAATTCGTCAGCTTTTATGCGTTATAATAGAAGGTTGCCACAATTATATATTTTATAGAAGTGTAAACGTCATTGTAAAATAATAGTTTTATGGTAACAATAAAAGTTTATTTTGACTGACATAAGATCGCAACCCAGATTTTTTATAAAAATATTTGAAATATGAATGTAATAAAACTTTAGACGTAAAAAATATTTCGTACTGCAATGGAATAGTTATTTTAAAAAGAAAATATTCTGGAACATAAATTTTAAAAAAACAATAATATTTCACATTCAATACAAAATTATAAAAAAAACTATTAAGAATAAAATTTATCTTATTTTCTACAAATAACAAAATAAAGGTCAAACTTGAAAAAAAAACTTTGTAAAATTTTTAATGTATTACATATTAAATATATAATGTTTAAGAGGAAACAGTATATACATACATTTGACCTAAAAATATTCATGTGAAATGTCTTTGAAATTCACCAGTGGAATTAGATGGATCAAAAGAAAGATTTAATTTGATTTCAAAACGTTACATGAATATCTTTAAATTCGGTGTACACATATAGGTATATCATATATTGTATACAAACAAACTTATGGAATGTAAAATTATAAAATGTTTGCATACCTACAACTATAATATTGCTAAGTAACAAATTAAAAATCAGTGTTAAAAATAGATTCAGAAAAAATTGTATTTTAGACTCATTATGCATTATAAAGGATGAATTGGAAAGGTGATTATTTTTCAAGGTAAGCATTTCTGATATGACCAATTCACAAAATCTCGACTTTGACTAGGTGTTAAGGTAAACATTTAGCTACTTGCTATACATCGAACACAATCCCAAACACTTTACCGCAACGAGAATTTAAATTTCCCTTCCAAAAAAGTTTTATGTCAGTACCCGATTTTATTGTTCTTATATTGATCTCATTTTTGCGATATAAGTATATATTTTTTAAAACATCTTAAATCGATAAAAATTTCTTGTTGCAATTTTAAGTTTACAGTAATTTTCAAATTACTTTCGAAATATTATCTTTTGCTAAAAAATGTTTTATAACAGTAATTCGAATGTAATTCCAAAAAATATTTACAACAATTTATATTACAATTTTTTTATCATAAAAAATTTAATTTACTAAAATATAACTCTTATTTATTAGGCTTAGTTATTTACACTAAACATACATAAAAAACAGAACTAAAACTTGTTTCAAATATTGTCAAAGCCATGTACGATATTGACGTTACACTGTTCACTACTGACCCTTCTCTCAGATCAATTACCTGCCATTTTACGCAAAGCACGTCAAGTGCATTTGCTTACACGTGATTATCTCTGCATATACCCAAACAGACCGTAAGTAATCAACAGACCCACCCTTGATGCACTAGCTTCAAAGCAAAACAGTATTACAATTTTCTTAAAATGACTCCACAACAAATCCACAATAAAATTACACAATCTCCTCTAAGCAACCCTCCAATTAAAAAATCAATCAGAAATCACTATACAATCCCAATACAAAACAAAAAAGCAAACCCCAAACCTAATCCCAAACCCACATCAAACCCCTTCGATAACCCACCCCTCGTCTCAAATTCCCCCCACAGTATCCACCTCCTCCGCGAAAGAAGCGAGAGCCGCCAAAATCTTCCCTTGATCTCGGCTCAACTCCACGTCTCCGGAGCGTTGATTGAAAGTTATTTCGGCCGATCGCGATTTGAATGCGAAATTCAGCTGGCAGACAGCATCGGGCGCGCCTCCCCAGCGCGAGAGCCTCATGATCGTCCTCCTGAGGCTCCGCGCGAGTGCAGCCTCTCTCTGGCACGGCACCAGAGAGCTGCAATAGTGGAGCGGGGATGTGGCGCGCGACGACTTGTTGTGTGTATATAGCTCGATACTTGCATTATCTATAGAGGTGGCTTTTGGTGTCCGGCGATGTAGCGATGGGTTTGGGGCTGTGTCGTTTGGAAGGCTTGTGGATGGGTATTGGATGTGAATAATGGAGCGGGTGATGTGGGTTTTGTGGGTATAGGTGGTGGTTTTGGTGGGAAATTATTTAGTTGGTTTTTCTGTTCTTGTGATTGGCGCTGTTTCAATTTGGTGGGTGTATGGTATTCTGCTAGCTGTTGTTTGTGGATGTACTTTAGTGTAAGTTGGATAGAATCAAATAATTTTGTCGAGGAAGTGTTTTGAAATATACTATAAGGAGAAGAGCAAATTGGAAAATCAGCGATAATAGCGCTTGGTATGCTTATAAACAGTTTTGATGCAGACTAATTACTGAGTTTTCCACTACAAGCGTAAACTTTTTACTGCGTCTAGAGATTGAGTTGTGCACTTCGTATAAACTTTTTTCATATGAAAAAGTCACAGGTAATAAACCGTTTCGAAGATTGAAATTAAAAATTGTATGAAACTGTAGCAAACTAAGAGATTTCCGAAGACACTAGCTACACTGAAAAAAATAGTGCAATAAATATTATTATATTATGTAGGAAACATGTGACATCCTCGAGAAAACCAAAAAATTTACTATAATTACAGTAAATTTTGCTCTAAAACACAGTAATTTTTTTGATTTTTCGGGAATGTCACAGAAATATTACATAATATAATAATATGTGTTATACTATTTTTCTCTCAGTGTATAAACGTTTAAACTTGATTTTTCACTTAATTACGACTGACTTGTGATGGCCGAGATACAAGCGGTACTAAGGTCTGTGTCCGAACTGTCTATTTGGGGTCGATTCAAGGCTTTTATGTACTAAAGCTATCCTGCGCATCGGGATTCCTTTCCAGCTGGGTCTTGAGGTGATTAAATTTCGGCCATTAGGGAATCCTACTACACAGATCGGACGACAGGGACATGATTCCGCATTTTCCCTCTAATGCGAAAAACTGAAGAAAAATATTAAAAGTGCTTTACAAATGTACTTTTAAGCATCTTTTATAAAATTGTAATGTTGCTATTTATAGATTGGATAATGACGAGATTTGGAACGATAAATAATTGAGATTACATTGTATGCAAAATGTTATAACTATTCGTTCACACTATTTATTTATGTTGACACACGCAATACTCAAGAAGTAATAACGAAAGTAAATAATGTACATATTGTACATAAATAAAATTTGTCGTTCAAAGTCATACAGATATTACATTTTACAATGTAGAACAAAATATTCCATTATACTTTGTATATGAATTATTACCATTAATCCGTAAATTACAAAAATTTCTTACTATAACAACATTTTTCATCATTTGAATTTAATTAATATTTATCTCGAATAATATACATTTGTTGAAATATTTTATAAACCATTGATAAAACAGTAAATTCATACATTTATTGCACAAGAAATCATATGAGAACGTATAATTAATAACTGATATTATTATATTATAAAATATCCATACATGAATTTATTTATTGATATTGGTAAGCAAATGTATAATGCGATTGAAAAATTTGAAGTTTGTGTTATAAAATATTAGATATTAAATAACTTTGTTTTCCGTAAATTAGTACTAACAAAAGAAAATTATTTTCGCATCCCTTTTATACACATACATTTCACCTTTTTCAGTTAGGAAAAACGTAAATTATATCTACATGCCATATGAGTGATCGTATATGTTCTCTCAGCATATTTTCAAATTTTTACAATTATTGATTTTTATGACGGGCTTGGTTTACTAAAAATTGTTAAAAATAAAAATTTTATTAATTGGATAATAAAATTGAATAATCAGCATATAATTTATAAAATTTTTATAATTACATTCATGAGTTTTTGGGCAATAATAAAATAATAATTGTATATTGTTTATCAAGTGACATGTAAAAGTCTAATTGATCAAATGAATTATGGATGATGATTTGGGTATGTTTTAATATTGATTGTACAAATTTATGTAAAAACAAATAATATTACTAACATAATATATGTAAATTTATTTTATAATTTTATTTAGATTTAAATGATAGTATTCTATTACATAAAAAAACTATATATTAACGTAATATTAAAATAGAAAATATTAAAATAATCTAGATTATAAAATGTTAATAATTATAATTTTTAAATTTACTACACGGTGCAGTAATTTTCAATAGATGAAAATGATTTTATTTCAAATAATATTTAATTATGAAAAGTATTTGTAAATAATTTTAAATTAATAAACTTAAATTCTCAATATCTATAATAATTTAAGTAATTAAAAAATAACACATATATATAACACTTATACAAGTCGTATGCAAATACAATCATACGCGTTTATGTGTGGCCTGCAGAGTTTAGCGTTCAAAAAGTCATCACCGTATGGCTCGTATCGATGCGCGAACTCTACACTCACGAGAAATCCGTAGAGGTTAGGATAGGATGACATTCGAAATTCACAACGCGAAAATGTCGTTCTTCAGCAAAGCAGACTGTTTTAATTCCCTTCCTTTTTGGCAAAATGGACCGGCTCCGGGTTCCATTTACAATTTCCCTGGCTCGATATCGAATTACGAGACGAGTGGCATGCAGAGAACGCAGTAAGTTTTAATTTCGTGCTAGAATATCTGTGTAAACGAAAACGGGATTACACATCACTTTGTTCCGGTACTTTTGTTTATCATTGTTGTATTATTTATTTAGTTTATTGTTCGAAGTTTGATTGAAACTAACTAAAGAAGGTTTCTTTTATTCTTTATTTAAGAGTGTTCTGAATGTTCTGAATTTACTATTAAATTGTGTGACACTTAACCTCAATAGGAGGCTTGGTATCTGTGCTTGTCTAAAGTTTTAGTTATATTGAATAAAATAATCATTTTTATAAGAAACTAATAGCTGCCGTCTCTAGATTTCAGAACGAGTAAAGAAATTCATTTTGTGGATTGTTTGAACATTTTTATTAGTTTTCGAGAAAACTTTGATCTAAGAAACTTTGAAAATAAAATCGACTCTTTTTTATCGTTTAAAGTTGTAGTCTTATCTAGAAGATTAAGATTTTCTTGAAAAATATTGAAAATTTTCATATTTTTCATAGAATACAGTTATTTGCTCGTTCGCAAAACTAGGAGGATCAGCTATTAGTTTTTTATGAAAACGATTATTTTAATTACAATAGCAAAAACTTTTATTAGACAAGAACAGAGATATTCGGCTGCGTCCTAAAAAGAGTTTGTAAAAAATGAAAAAATAATTGATTTTTTTTTTTGCAGAAATCCAATAGTTACAGGTACTTCAGTAATAGGAATGCATTTCAAGGATGGAGTAGTCATTGCTGCTGATGTTTTAGCATCTTACGGTTCACTTGCCAGGTTTAGAAATTGTGAGCGTGTCATTAAAGTTAATGATAACATTATTCTTGGAGCTGGTGGTGACTATGCTGATTATCAGTACCTTCGAAGCATCATTGAACAGAAAATGTAAGCTAGGCTTTTGTTCATAATCTATGATTTTATATGTTATAAAATATTTTAATATACTACTTTTACAACTTTTAGTCTTGATGAACGATGTCTTGATGATGGATTTACGTTAAAGCCAAAAGCTCTTCACTGTTGGTTAACAAGAGTTATGTATAATAAAAGATCAAACTTTGATCCTTTATGGAATAATTTTCTCATTGCTGGTTTGGAAGACGATAAACCGTAATAATTTGTTTTAAAAATTTAATTAATTTTTTTAATTAAATTTAAGATTTTTCTTTTTTTTCTTAGATTTTTAGGAACTGTTGACAAGTTAGGAACAGCATTTATTGACCCTGTAATTGCAACGGGATATGGTGCATACATGGCATCACCCATTTTAAATAAAGCTTACGAGGCTAATAGTCAAATGTCTGAAAAAGAAGCTACAGATCTTATTTACAAAGTCATGCAAGTTCTTTTCTACAGAGACGCAAGATCTTACCCCAAGGTATATATATACTTTAGAAATTAAATTAATAAATTTCCTCATGTAATAAGTAAACTGATAAAACATTATTTCAGTATCATCTGGGAGTCATTACAAAAGAAAAGGGAATTGAAATACGTGGTCCAATCACAGTCGAACATAATTGGGAAGTTTCTACCATGGGAAGAAATTACAATTAAATAATATAATATAAACTTATTCAAAAAGAAGTAGGATTTAAGTTATCTTTCATAAATAAAATTATTACACTTAATATTATACTTCATATAAGTAATCATCATTGTGATTGTAATAATTAAATAAAATTTATAATTAAATGTGACTATAATAGTGATTCATTCAGCCATTTACCTACCTTAAAATACTATTTCTAAGTTACTAAAATTAAAATTATGTCTAAATTATAGTTTGTTCAGAACAAAAAAGAGAAAGTTTTCATTGAATGAATTTTAAATGATCTTCCTGTTTAATATTTATAAATACTTATAAAATGTTAACACATAAAGGGATAGTGCAGTAAAAATTAAATTTTCCATAATCCGATTACAATAGCTCGATAAGTGCGGGGCGAATACCGCATGCCGGTATCGAGTTATATATGTGTAATTGCACTATTTTTCTATAATTTTATCAGTCAATTAATACCACTGAAAAATCTTGTAAAAGATTTCAGTATTACAAAACAGTAAATAATTAGTTATGTTTTTGCCTGGGGATGCAAATAATACTCGACTACATTGACAGAATTAATTTCATTGTCTTAAATAATATAATATATATATATATATATATATATATATATATATATATATATATAGTCACTGATCTGCCTGCTGAGCGTTCATCTTAAGGATTAAGCCATAAAATGGTCATATCCTTGCTTTGAAAAAGTTTGGGCTAATGAGTGTCTTTTAGCTGGTGCAACGTATGTACGTGATTGCAGTAAATTTATGTTTTTTTATTTGGAAATTTTCTAGCCAATATTATTCGAAGAGATTAAAAAAATTTTCTGTAATTACTCCAAAATACGCAGACGTTACGATGTTTAAAACTTCTTAATTCTCTAAACAAAATTTCACAAGAAAAAAAAAATACTTGAAATTCGTCTTAATAAGTGGAAATAAGTGGTTGCTCTCTCTAATTTTATTTCGCAATTTTTCCTTATTACATAACCGCACTTTTACCCGGAGTAATTTAAAGCCTTTCGCATTAAGCCGTCGTCGAAAAAAGCTTAAACTTCTTATTCTAATTGGAAAACTTCTAAATTTCCTTATTCCGCCCATTAACTTCGGCCACTAAAATCCCAAACTCAAATAAAGAAAAAAACCACCCTCCCATTCCAACAAACAAATTCCCCAACAAGCATTACCCAAAGATCCCCAAAAAACCAACAAAAAAACCTCACCTTCTCAGCGCGCGCAGTAAGAAAGGCAGCGAAGGTCCCAGGGCTCGTACACAAACAGTGCACTCCATTCCCACTGTTCCCGTCGTCCCTCATCAAAGCGACGCTACCATCCCCATTTTCAGCAAGCAGAGTACAGCTACCAGAGCCAAGGTCCCAGTTGCCGTCGGGCCCGAGGACGCCGCAGCTGGCGTTCCAGCCTCCGCGGCTCGCGTTGTGCTGCTGGTCGTTGAATTCCAGCTCGATGGCCATCCGCTCGTCCCTGCCGCCGCGCTCCTGCGACGTCGTCGTGACGCTGACGACGCGCGAGCTGATGCGGTACTCCATGTCGGTGCCGTCGCTGAGGGTTTGGTTTAATGAGGATTGATTATGAGCGTGAGTTGGGGGTGTTTGGTTTGGTTTTGCTTGTGTTGGGAGGGGGGGGGGGATTTTTTGGTTGTTGGTTTAATTTGAGTTGCGGGAGTTGGGTTTGTGTTAGGGAGAATGATTAATAGTGGGGTGGTGCGTGTAGTGGATCTGTTGGGTTGTGTGTTTGGAATGTTTGGTTATCGATTTGTGGGTTTAAATTGGTTTTTTAGAAAATGGCTCTGTTATAAAGATTTTAATTTGTTTAGAAAATTAATTGACGACTGATCATGTCATATGTATTAAAAAGTAAAACGTCGAAATTTTGCGGTGATGCCGATTTTTGATAATCCAAAGGCTTAAATAAACTAAACTCGAATGGACGTAAAGAGAGTATTGACGTTACCGTTTTTATAGTAGGATTTCGATTTTTAAATGAAAAATATTTATTATTGACAGCAATATTTGTTTCCTTCCGTTATAAAAAGCAAAATGAGTTTTTTTTTGCCAAGCGTTTGAGTATGTTGCTTTTACTAGCTACAAATGAAACGTTATATTTTTATTAAGTTCGAAGGATGATTAATATTTTTTAAGAAAATTCAAACGCGATACTTTCTGTATCTTATGTTGAAATATTTTTGTCTACTTTATCCATTTTCTTTTTTCTGCAGTAAATCTGCATGCAAAAATCTACCCTTCCGAGTGTAGTACTAACAAACAGCTATTTATTATAGTTAAAAATTTACATAACGAGCGTTGTTTTTCTACGAATTCATTTACTTCTATATTTGAAAATTTTAAAAACGAGGTTCTCCAAATTTTTAAATTTTTCATATAGAATTCTTCAAGTCTCTAAGACGTAATTAATTCTAATCGCAAGACATTTTCATAAGAAAAAACTATTTGCCTTTTCGACACTTTTTCCGATACGCGAGCGGCCTGACGACGGGAGATCGACGATGTATCTATTTATCATCTTTGTATTTTAACCCTTTGACGCCAAGAGGCCATTCATAAATCACGCGGCGCAATGAGAAGCAAAGAGAATCCAAGGCTACATTGCAATATATCACACGGAGGAGAAAAATCGCCCGCAAAAATCATCATGTTGCAGCGAAAGTGTAGTAAGAATCCGAAATTGAGAAAAATTCGTATATCACTCCATTTTTATGGCTCTTCTCCCCTTCGCCCGGAAGCTTACTGCTAGCTTTATTCGCGAGATGATGATATGAACAAATAAATATTTTGCGTTATGTAAAAAGTAGTTTTTTCCTTTATCGTTGCGATAAAAGAAACGAACAATTTTCTACACCTACCTATACGCATGCAAATGTGGGTAATAAAAAATATTTCGTAGAAATATCCCTTCGTGAATATTTTAATAGTGAGCCAAGATAATGTTGAGTGCAGTGTTGTTGCACGCACTTCTATCGTTTTCCTTTATTACTGTAAGTTCACGTTGTTTACGCTCCTTTATAACTACTTTTAATGCAACTGCTGCTGTCTTTGTTTACGTAAAGTTTAGGGTTATGCGAAGCTCTTATATTACCCGACCTTTAGATAGTAGGTAGTATACTTCGTATGCGCGGGGTGAAATTTAAAGTAGAAGAATAAGCTTGCAAACGAAAACTGGGACGCTTTCAAAATTTTACAGAATGTGTATGGCTGAATTTTTTTTTATGTTTTTTTTTTTGAGAAAACATGATATTTTTCAGAATGTACACTACATTTTTAAAATGTTTTATTAGAGTATAAATTTTGAATTACTTACTCTAGTTCCGTCACGTACGTATCTGGAAAAAATTGTGCTAAATTGCGATAGACGACGACAATACCGGAGATTGTTTTATTAACATTTTGTAGTCTACTGTGATATAAACGGATCGTTACTCGTTCGTTGTACCAGTCAGGATATTTACTAGAAAAATTAAAAATATTATATTTCATGTATTGTGTCGTACTTCATTTTTTTTTAAATTTAAGTTATATCAGAAATTTGAGATGGAATGTTTGAGACGTCGTAATATAAAAGCATTTGATGGAATTAAAGAAAATAAATCAAATAATGATTGTTGTTATGAAAAATTACTTTTGATTGTCTTGGGGTATTTTTAAACTGTACATGACCGTGGAACTAGAATATACTTTCATTGGAAGAACATCAACAGCTACTTCAGAAAGTGACAAGTGCTTGTGACTTTCGGCAAAGTCTTGGCTCCAATATCCAAGATTACGAAGAACAAGTTGACTTAATAATACTAATTTCTGAAAATTATAAAGGAAAGATAAATTAATATTTTTTAATTTTTCCTTAAAATAGTTTTGGTGTGCTTAAACAAATTATAGTCTAAAGAATTTTTATATTAAGTTATTTAAATAAAAACATTCATACTTTATTTTTAAGTTTTTGAACTTTTTTCAGAATAATATTCACACACTACTCGCATTTCATAAAAATGCTAATGTAATAAACTGTATATACAAAATAGAATACACTTTTTCGAAGTATGCTACATAAAAGAAGCAAGTTTCGAATTTGAAAATGCAAGCAGTTTCCAAAATCAGTATTTTATTAACGCTTTGAAGTTACATGCGTATGAATTTAAGGTGCATTTATTCTTATAACTTTATTAATAAGAAATGAAAAAATTTAAAAATAGTTGATTGTATTTCTGTGTAATAATATTTGGCAATTTAAATTCATTCAAAATATTAATAGTTAGTTAAAAAAACTACGAAGCAGTGTTAATTTCTATACACAGTTAAATCTGATATATTAACAGTACCATTTTATAAATTTTTTTACATTTAAAAGCTTTAGATGTCTTAAATTTAAATGTAGGTTAACAAAAATATTAAATATAAATGATAAATACACTTATTAATTTTCTTTTCTCCTAATTTCTTATTTCTTTTAATTTTTTATTAAATTCCATTATAATGATATTAAATATGCATGTATTGATATTTTGTACTTTTTCTAGTAATTAAAATTTCACCAGTACGTGTATGAGCTAATTAGAGTTATAAAACTGGAAAAAAGAAATTTAGGTACAGTTTCTTTATTAATTAAATTTTAACAAAAAAAAATCGTATACAGAAAATAGAGGTTACACATAAAAGAGTTCGGTATACAAATTTTCATTAATTTAATTTAAGCATAAATTCCAAAATCCCTTCATCGATCTTTTGTACCGTAAATTTTTATTTCCATAACT
>JAPYZA010004059.1:0-19592 GCA_030522685.1 Eupelmus azureus | reverse complement strand
AATCCCGCTCCTCCGTACAGTCTGATCCGAGATGATGATTTTTCCTTTCGATAATTAGCTAGAAGAATGTTTATTTTTGTTTGTTGATCATTTGTTTGTTGTTGATTTTCGAAGCTTTTTAACTACTTTAATTTTATGCATTGTATTTTTTTCTTATTATTTATCGATTTATTTTCTTTTTATGGCTTTATCTTAAACTGTAATTTTAATAATTATTTAATAATTTATTATTCATTTATTCAGTTGACGAGAGTATTAAACAACTTAATGAATGTAAGCAATTATACGAAAATTTCAATTTAAACAGATCTTGTTTTTACATTTGATTGTAAAAAATCGTTAGTTTAAACTCCAATTAACTTAAAACTATTAGCAATCCAAAAAATACAAAAAAATTAAAATTACATTTCTTAAGTACTTTTAAAAAACATAATTCATTTTAATTATAGTGCTATAAAACAGTAATAGCAAGTTCGATTGATATCCTGAACACTTGAATGAACTTTAGATAATATTGAAAAAATATTGTTATATATAAACTAATGATCTTCAATGTAATGAATTATGATTACTGTATAGAAATGAACAAAAAATTGAATTTTATACTTACTAGATACTAATAGCTTTAAAAATATTTAGAAGAAGCTATATTTACTATTAATAGTCTAATACTTGTTATAGATAAAATAATTATTACGAAATATTTAAAATTCCTATTTACAATAATTTTTTAAATTATTTTATTATTAGAGAGAATTTATCTTACTATTCGACTTTCAGAGATGCTCGATAGTTTTAAAATAAAATAACATGCACCTTTTTAAAAATAATATAATAAACAATTGCTAATGATGAAGAATTTTTTTTAAAACAAACATATTAAATATTTTAATAGATGAAATTTACAATGTATGAAATAATAGCTTCTGCAATGTAAACATAATCATTTTCAGTATACTTTCCGCCTATTATTAATACTATCAGTGCATTTAGTCCAATATGAAAATTCTTAGTAAATTGTATAATTAAAAACCTATTACTCCAAGAAGCAATGAGTTGTTAAATGGTCTTGCGTACAATATATAAGTGTGAATTGGTACTTTCCGATGCGTCATTTCTAATCGTATTTTTTCTTTCAGTTTGATCTGAACAGTGACCACAAATCTATTAACACCCAACGTTTACGATCCCTAGATTTTCCTGGAATTCTTCACTAGTTGGTATTAGACTTAAAATGACATAAAATATTCAAATATTCCTCTTTCTTAACGATAATGTATAATAAATCATGAAATATGCTGATGTTTATTTGTTTATACCAAACGCAAAAAGAATCTAATCCCGCGCTAACGTAATAGGCTAACGTAATAAGACCTACAGCTCCACGCGAAGGAAAACGATAATAAAAAGTAGAACGAAAGCAGAAGAAAGAAGCGGCCATAGGTCAAGGATAAGAAGTTCAAATTTTGCCTGTTAAATGAGTTATCACTTGTAAATTGCGCAACAACAAATATGCCAAAGACGGTGCTTTAAGCATTTTATCGGCACGTGATGAATATAACTGCGTAAAGAGCGAGACACGCGCTATCTGAAAAAGTATACGAGAGGAAAGTTCAGTATGAAAAAATTATCATTACCGTATTAGAGTTTCGAAATCGTTGCTTGCTGAGGGTGCATATAGACACAGAACCAGTATACCAGTTACAATTGCTTCGATGTAAGTGTAAAGAATGTATTTGCCATCACTTATGAAATGATCGAATTTATTTTTAAACATATTTACGTAAGTGTTTCCTGGAAAGTCAGCTTTGAAATAACTTATTTTAGAAGTTGTTAATTGTTTGGTTTGACTTACTAGAAAATTGTTTTACTTTGTTATGCAAGCTCATAACGAAGTAACATAACAATATATTTATTGTTGTATGTATAATTGAACATAGTCCTTCTTTATATACATGATTAAAATAATATACGTATAATAAAACAATTCAAAATTTCAGTACTAAGTACCATTTTTAAAATCCTGTTACTTAGTAAAATATCGTATCTCAAAATAGTTTCTACATCTTCTCCAGTACTAAAAATCAAAAATCCTAAAAAATCCACAATATCCGATTATCCTGTAAAAACAATACTGCAATTCATTCCTCTCTCATTAATTTCCCCCACCTACGCACAACACATACACCTCAACATCAAATGCTCATCTCGCCAAGCGAAAAAATACAATCGCTTGTTACCACGACCGTCGATTTCAATCTGCGCGCATAAAATCTACTAACGCGCGCATAACCGATAACAATCGACTTTACGACAAGGCCGGCGAAGCTCGCCGAAGAAGAAGATAAAGACGCGTTCGCGGAGATGAGGCTAAAAATTCACACCTATATGAATAATGCAGCAGCACACACAGGTGACTCCTCGCTTTTGTGCACCCGCCCAAGCTAAAAGAGGAACTTCAAACATAACGCGGCTGAATAATTTTGCGGACTGTATCCTCCTGTTTGCGTGCGTTTTTTTTTCAACCGGATCGAATGCCAAAGCGCGTTGACCTCTTGGGAGGCTGAGCGTATCGCGGCTTTGGGTATTTCTGAGTTTCGGATGGTTCGTTTTGGCGCTTATGATTTAGGAAATTGAGATTATAGGATTCGTTGTTCCGAGGGTATAGAAATATTCGAGCTTACAATTGCTAATGAGCTGGCCGGCTGAGAAGAAGGTCGCTCGAACGTGGGATTATGTTTGTCGACCTCAAACGTGGTTACAGGAAATATGAATGTGGACACTAGTGCGTATTTTCGAATGACGTAGGTACGAGTCTATATTTTGAGGAGTTTTGTTTCTAATGAGAGTCATTGTATAGGTATTTTGTGGGTTCTTTTGTCGATGATAAAAAAATGTCATTTAAAATTTCAGACATGTTTACGTTATGGGTGGTTATAGAGTCGGTTGCTTTTACAACAATTTTATTGCAACAGTAGTACTTTAAATGTGTCATATATACTATGAACATAAAATATATACCACTTACATTATTATCATTTTTCTGAAAAGAAATAATTCTCTAAACATAAAATTTTCTATATTTTCAGAAAATTCTCTTCATTGCATTCGATACTATCATGAAAAGTCTTTTTAAAAATGTTTAGAATCATGAATTATTTACATCATGCATTTTAAGACAACTGCACCTCTAAAGGTACGCAAGTAGAATACTAATCCGAGAATAGAGATTCAGAATTACAATTTCTGTCCTTTTAAGGATGCAACTATTTCGTTATAGGTATTTATGCAATCACATATTATGCAAAGGTGTTTTCTAAAAATACATCTTTTACATTTCCAACCAAATGTTGAATCTCGTTAAAAATAGAGAAAATATTTTCTACAATTAAGCTTTTAAACTTTGCTATTAAGTAAAAAGCTTTTTAATTATTTTATGAAAAAATCATCACACGTGTCGAAAATGTTTCTTATAAAATAACAGATAGATTTATCGGCAAGATACATCGTTTTTTAAAACAACATATAAAAAAGTGACGTGCGTGCGTTTTACGTTGTTATGAATGTGAAATTTATACTGATTGTTGACATCGTATTAAATAGGTCAATCGTTATATTTTTCTAATTTTATCATTGATTTAATGGTTATGCTTTAGTTTGAAACATTATTTTTATCTATGATGACCACTTTTTTAATATTTTTTATTTGAGTATTGACGTAGAGTATTATCAGTAAAGAAATTAGTATAAATTAGTAAATAACTGTTATTGAATCTATTAGAATAAGCAGTATTCAAAAGTTTAGGTTTATGTCATTAAATGATAATATAAAATATTTGTAAGACGAACTATAAGAAATATTATTAAATATATAATAAACGTTATTTCATATTGAATATTTTTTTTTAATATATCATACGAAGGAATTAAATTTTAATTTATAAATCATTTGGTTGGCAAGGTACAATTGATTTTCTAATCATCAAATTTACTTTAAATTGTAATAACACTAAAATTTATAAGTATGCGTCTAAAATGTGCTTCCTAATATCAATGTTTTCAAATTTAATATTTTGTTAAATTATATAGCATGGTAGTATCATTGTAAATAAGGTCGAAAAGAAAACATTTCAAGAACAATATCCTAACTCAGCATTTTTAACAATTATTGGTAAAAATAACTTGTTTGAGTATTATTTAATGAAAACCATTACGATCGCACTAATATTTAAAGCTTAATAGTTTTTCAAATTACGATGTTTATTTCCATGTTAATTTATTATTGAATTTTTAATCTATTTTGAACCATGATATTTTTTTCTGAAAGCTCCTAATGATAAACTTTTCAACTACAGAAATTTTAGTAGGAAATCATAATTGAATCGGTGTTGATAAAGGATAAGAATTGTTAATTTCTATAATAATACTATTTATTATTAATGCTACATAAATTATTGCAACTGTTTTTATTTTAACGCATTATTATATATCAATAATATAATTATGAAATAATTATGAAACTATAAATTTCTATTATGCTTAACATATGCAAAATTCAATGTATGTAAGTGAATTAATGTTTTGAGTGCAGCTATCATTAAATAACAAATCCACCCAAAACTTTACCATTCACTTTTTAAAGGATTCAAATTAAGTAAAACCAAAAACAAGTATTACTGTTTATCTCCATTTATTCGTATAAAAGGAACAAAATAACTTAATACTGATTAACTTAATCTCTCAAATTCTCAAGAACAAATTAGTACTACCACTCATACATCTACACTTCGTATAAACATCCCTCTCACAAACGCATCCTTAAAAAAGAAACTCAGTCACATATTGCACACGAATCTTCTCAGTCCTCGGCCCGGAAAACGATCGCATCAGTATCGCTGCCCGCTGCTGCGTTGTCCCTGGTCAGCGTTGCCTCGACGACGTCACCTTCCAGAGAATCATCGTCCGCGGAACCAGCGCTCCTGTAGAGCCAAGGCTGTTGGGATGGTTCCTTGTAGAATGGGCTGTTATTTGAGTAGGGACTTCTAGAGGGTCCATCGTAGGAGCCGTCGTAGGGACCTTCGTATGGACCTTCGTATGGTCCTTCGTAGTGTCCGCCTGGGTAATGCGGGCCACTAGGGGGGTAGTGTGGTCCGCTGGGGTAATGTGGACCGTGGGAGTGACCGGGACGGCCGCCTCCGGAGCCGGCGCTAGCTGAGGAGGCTACGGATGAGGTTGAACCACCTGTAAATGGATTTTGGTTATATTTAGTTATTATAAGATTATATGGACTTTGAAAATCTTATATGTTTTACACAGATTTAAATTGTTGCATTAATTTTAACAACTATTAAACGATTTTTAATGTAATAGATTCAATCATAAAAAAGCTCTTAAAATTGTAATTGACTAACATTCCAACAAGTTCATTTATTTCTTCTCAAAATAACAGCGTTTAATTTGTTAATTCGCTTTCTTCATCGACGTAACAAAGCGAACCAAACCGAAACAATACTTAAATTTTCCAAATCTTACCGTGATGTGAAGCAGCAGCAGCCGAGGCAGCAGCGGCGGCGCTAGCCACCGGCACCCCATTGACGAAGCTAGTTCCTGCGGATGCAGCCGCTGCCGAGGCTGAAGATCCACCGTGCGGACCTAAGGACTGGCTACCGGCTATGGCATTAGAGAGCGAGTTGCCGCCGAAGCCCGAGGAATGAGCATTGGCGTTTGATAGGGAGCTGCCTCCATAGCCGTTGGATGACGACTGGGCATTGGCATTAGCCTCGGAGTGGCCGGCGTTCAGAGAGTGATGATGGCCTCCTGATGGGTAAGGGTGTGGGTCGTAGGGTGGCAGTGGCCTGGGGTAGCTCGGTTGGAATCTAAGGAAATTAATTAACCATTAGTGTTTATGTTGTGTATGTTATTGTTTAATCATGAATGTCGTTTATGATTGGAAATGTACAAATTAAATGTTATCGCTAATTCGAAGATAGGAATTCTTTCGCCATGCTTTTATGACAGGAAGTCCCCTTAAGTAATAAGAAATAAAAGGAAAAACAAGACTTAATCGGAAAACATACTACATTAGATCAAAAGACGTTCGAAACGGTTGATTCCATTAAAAAGAAATTAACGAAAAGTTAACATTGGAAAAATTTAAGAAGTGAACCATCTTCTCTCTTAATGACGCCATGATAAAGACTGTACGCATACGTCCTCGCGACTATTTCTAAAAAAAACGATATTAAAAATTCAAAAAATCTTTAAAAAACAATCGAAATAAATCAAAAGTAAAAATAGAATCGCAAAACAAAATGTATTCAAGATCTACCCAGCATTCTCTCCTTAAAAAAAATCATCTCTAAAGGACACCGAGAATCTCTTCCGATGCCAATTCCTGTATCCCCCGCTAAAAAAAGAAAGCCGATGGCCGGCAAACTTCCTAATCAATCAGTCGATCGGCCTCGCGCCTCGGCGAACTTACCCTTGACCAGACGGGTATCTGCCGTCGTAATCGTGTGAATGGCCTCCGAATCCGCCGTGCGGCTTGTAAAAGTGCGGATACCTCGATCCACCGGAAGAGCCGGCTTGGCTGTTGGCGTTGGCGTGCGAATTATGACCGTCCGACCAGGCTTCGCTGCTGGCCTCGGCCTTTGAGGCTACTTCGTCTGGGAAGAGGAAGCCCTGGCTTCCGTAGTCTGGATGGAAATGATAAAGATGGTTATTAGGTGGTTCGAAGAGGTGGGTTGATATGATTTCTGGGATGTGTTTTTAGTGCGATGGATATTGTAGTATTGGGTTGGAGAGTTTGCTTAGGTATTAGGTTTATATATAGGCTGAAACCGCAGTCGTTATTCGAGTGATTTGAAGAGACGCAAATGTCTTCGGCAAACTTGGATGTGTCATTCAAAGCAAACTTGAGAACTGGTTTTTCGAAGGTGTATAGAGATGCATTTACTTTGTGAATAAGGTGTCTTGGTTTTAGTCTGAATTTTTTGTGATATTTTATTTATAATTTAAATATTTTTTACGTGTCGTTGATAAAATATTTAAAAAATATCAAAGCTAGCAAAATTATTTATCGCTTTAAAAAATCTACACTTTTGTATATGATTTATTCATAGTATGGATTTAAATAACAATTGATTAAAAATCATAAATTCTTGTTCAATATATGTTATTATTTATTTTACGAAAAAATCATAAATGAATGTATCGATATTAAAATTAAGATTACCGTTGAATTTATTTCTAATGCTAAATTTGAAAGCTTATTAATTTTAAATAAGTTTTAATCTACTATATTGTATCTTTAAAATATTAATAAAAAATGAGTTGTAATTAGATTTTTATTTACAATGCAAATGATTCCATGCAATTTTAATTTACTTTCATACATTGTTTTTGGCTTTAATATTTACAAACTTCTTCACTTGACATAAATTAATTGATTATACAAAATTTTACCTCGATTCTAACTTATTGCAAATTTGTTTTAAAAATAGCACATTAAGATTTTAATTCGAAACATCAAAACCGATCCTGCATTGACTAATAACAATAGAGCTACACGTGCTCCGTCCAGACATCATGAATAATTCATTCTATAAAAAACCCAAACAAATCTTATGTTATTCTTTCAAACACAAAGCAACGTAACTTTTTTCTCATCCACCAAAAAACCGGCTCTCAAAATCTAAGACACGCATCATCGACAAACCAGTCCACAACCTTATATTTTTCACAATGAGCAAACTCATCACAACACCCAATTCCCCATCGCACAAAAAGCCCAACATCCTCGCTAACCTTTCCTCACTCAAACCAAAAACCAAAAAAATTATTACCAGCCGTCACTCCAAGCAAGCAGCAAAAACTCAGGAACAGCCTCATCCTCTCACTAGATTTCCTCCCAAAAAACAAAAAACTCCAACAACAAACAAATCGTCCAAAACTAGTCCAGCTCCTCTCTCTCAAGCTTCACTCTTCGTCAAAGAAAGAAAGAGCGCAGTGACAGATAGTTGACGACTGAGCAGTAATCATCGGTCCCACTCCACCTTTATACTAAGGCCCGCGCCTTTCTCCCTCGGCCGGCTGCAGGCGCGCGCGGCGCGGCTTGAAAAAATGCAAATGAAGATTTTCGGGCAAGGCCGAGGAGAGCTCGAGCGCCCACCGAGGCTATCGCTCGGTGAGCATATTGTATCGTTACGTAATCACGCCTGGCACTTCACGGAGCGTAATGAGACTGCGTGCGTACGTGCGTGCGGCCGCGGGCTTTTGGAATTCCCTGACGCGGGTTTCATTCAACTTTTCCGAGAGAGGCGCGTCTCGATGATGACGAGGCGGATGATTTTTTTCTTTTTATATACGGGGGGCAGGTGGAGCGTTGGGCCTTGACCCGACGGAGTAGGTCGATGGGCGAATGTAGATCGGTGGTTACGTTTGGCGCATTGTTCTAACGCGGATCTGCGTGGGATGAGTTCGTTTCTTCGCGGATGTATGGCGAGGATGTGGTTTCGTATTAAATTTTTGCAGAAAATGATGGTGCGGTGGAGTTGGATATCGAAAAGGTGTAAAATGAAAGCAAATGGTGCAGTAATACTAATAGTCATGATCTTACGAATCGTGCGTATGCGCATTCTGTGGAACTGAAAATTAGGGTAAAATTATTTGGGTAAAGTTTTACACAAAAATCATACGTTAATTTTATTTTACATAAAATTTATTCAGTTATGGATACATTTACAAAAATCATATTGTTTTTATGCAGATATCGTTTAATTTTTCATAACCTGTGTAAAATAATTATATAAATTAGAACGCAAGTTAATTACACTATAATTGTATAAATGATAGATTTTATGCTTTTTGTTTAGTAAACTTAATATGCTTTTAATTAACACTGTGAAGTTGGAAAAAATTAAATTACTTGTAAATTATCACCCAAACCAAAGGAGAGGGTGACAATCATGCGATAAGACATTTTTCATTTACTTCCATGGAGCATGTATAGTTTTTTTTTACACAAGGCGCGTATAGCGGGTGCTTTAGTTCCTACAGGAGGGAGGTGTTTAACACCGATTAGAGTGCCGAAAATAATTTTTAAGAGAAGATATTTAATTTTAAACTTTTTCCAAACTCTGGACCTGATTTAAAATATATGCTATTTAATAAAAAATGTTACAAAATATCTCTAAAATATGAAAACAATTGAATTGTCGCTCTGACTTTTCCATTTCATTGATTGTATAAATTGCAGCCATTTAGATTATTATTTGTACAATATACAAGGTATCATCGTATTTTATCAATTATATTAAAATGTATAATAAACTTAAATAAAAATGCAAGTTTTAAACTACGGATTTGTTTTTATTTTTATTAAAGCTATATACAATTAAAATTTTACTATTAATAAGGTATTCAATATACCCCATCCTCCTACATCTATAAAATTAGTTACATCCGCAGTTTTTATATGTATTACATCTAAAACGACATCAGTTCATAGTTTATCGCATCGACTACCTAAACAAAGTATAAAATACTATCGTAAATATTAATATAATCTGAAATTTTTGAAAAATATTTAAAAACTTTAAAAACTATATTATCTGTGAATTTTGTAAGATCATAAAATTTTAAAATGACAATAAAATTTTTTATTTTAATTAGAGGGCTGTATAAATATAAAACATTTGTTTTTTCTTAACTCGTTAAACCAGAAGCTGTCTTACCGGAGCGAAAGTGACTATAATTTATTACATTTTATTTTAAAATGGTTCAACTTGAGTAACTGATAGTATTTGATTTTAAAAGTGGATCCGAAAACATCCCTTAAGAGTTTCGAAGTGAACTGATGCATAGAAATGATTTTTGAAAGTCATAAATGTTTAGTATAAATTATCATAAATAAGGCTCAATGGTTGAAATTGAAAAAATTTGCTTCTTGAATTCTTTTTGATGAAAAAGAAATGTTTAGTAACGTCATAATAAAAAAATACGAATTTTTATTGAGAATCACTTTTATAATTGCTTCTAAAAGAAAGGGGAACAAATGTAAAATACATACTGCATCGCTCGCTTATATGACTTTGTTGGACACCAAAG
Organism: Eupelmus azureus; assembly: GCA_030522685.1. Taxonomy (NCBI): domain Eukaryota; kingdom Metazoa; phylum Arthropoda; class Insecta; order Hymenoptera; family Eupelmidae; genus Eupelmus; species Eupelmus azureus. The sequence goes on along the minus strand of JAPYZA010004059.1, from coordinate 9,485 downwards.
AATATGATCGAATGAGTAGAATATTATAAATTTTTTAAATTGCCAATTTTTACAGCGTTTAAATTAAGTGGGTCCTCCAGAACCCAATCGGGCTTAACGGGTTAATAAAAATCAAAAAAGATCTTTAGATATCCAAATATTAAATACAGCACTTTTTTATAATCTATTTTAATAAAAAATAATATCTTGAAAGTAAATTATATTTCTACAATCATTTATTTATTTTTAAAAAATCACTTTTAACAATTACTTAGAGAAAGTATAACATAATTTAACAAAAAACATTTATTGTTAAGTAAAACTGTTTCTTTTTATTACTTAAAATTAAAAATTCAATATTAAAAATGATTTAAGCTTTGTTAATTTTATAAATGTTTCCTTACATATATGTAATAGAAAACACTTAAAAACACTGTCGAGACTTTAAAGATTTTTTTACATAAAAATAAATATTATATATGATTATATATGAATATAAATATTATATATGATATTGATTATTGTTTTACTATTTACCTTGATAACCATCACCATATTCGTTCATTCCTTTATTCATTCGACCTCTGGTAACGTTGCGATTATGGTATAGGTTGTTGAGCATAGGTTGTTAGAGGTACTATAACTGGTTGTATGACTGGTGGAATGATTCCGATAGCTATATCGAAAATAGACTGTTGTTATCATGTAATTTTTTAACTACTTTATAAACTCATTCACTTTAAAAATATATTTAGCAAATATAGTTAGACTTTATTTTTTCCATACATAATTATATTTTTGATGATTCACAATATGGAAAATTCATCTTTTTAAAATGAAAAAAAGTTAGAAAAAAAAAATAATAATAAATTTGGAAGACGTCTTAGAACTGATATGGCTGAAGGGCTTCATAAGCAAAATCGAAAACCGCATAGAAAGCAATGTCCTAATTATATAAAACGAACCAATCGCTAATTTAAGCAATATAAGTATTATTGTTAAGTACATTAAGTAAGTACATTAGAAGTTCTTCAGACTTCACAATACAGTGTTCATCATATTTTTAATCTGATTATACATATCGACGAACCGAATGTAAATATTCCTAATGTCTTGAATTGTACAATAATTTAAGTTAATCCTGCTAATCCAAGTATGTCAATTTCGAACGAAATCAGCATTTTTACAGCACAACAAATATGCCTTTTAATTACAGTAAAAAATGACGGGTAGCCACGCATTGAATTTCTCTAGAACGTTACAAATTACTTTTAGAACATGAAAACAATTGAATTGTCGTTCTAACTTTTCCACTTTATTGCTTGCATAAATTGCAGCCACTTGGTCGATCAGTATTTGTACAATATACGAGGCATTATCGTATTTTACAGATTTTTTAAAATATATATTGTAATCTTAAATAAAAATGCATGTAACATACTAAAAAATTATTTATTACTTCTTTAGATCATGTTTTTTTAAGCTATGAATTTGTTTTTATTTTTATTAAAGCTATATACAACTAACACTTTTTATAAATAAATTATTCTACCCCATCCTTCTACATCTATACAATTAATTACATCTGCAGTTTTCATATGCGTACTGCACCTAAGACGGCATCAGTTCATAGTTTACCGCATGTATCCATAACCTAAACAAAGCATAAAATATTATCGTAAATTTTAATAGAATCTGAAATTTTTGAAAAATATTTAAAAACTTTAAAAACTATATTATTTCTGAATTTTGTAAGATCGTAAAATTTGTAAATGACAATAAAATTTTCTATTATAATTCGAGGACTGAATGAATATAAAATATGTTTTTTTTAAACTTGTTATACCCGCAGCTCTCTTACCGGGGCAAAGGTGACTATAATTTCTCACATTTTATTTTAAAATGGTCCAACTTAAGAATTCCCACAAGTTTTTTTGGTTAAAAACATCTGATAGCATGATTTTAAAAGTAGATCCGAAAACAGCCTTTAGGAGCTTCGAAGTGAACTGATACATAGAGCTGAATTTTAGAAGTTATAAATTTTTAGCATATAACATTCTAAATAAGGCGTAATGGTTGCAATTGAATACAATTTGTTACTCATATTCTTATCGATGAAAAAAGAAATGTTTATTAACGACATAATTACAAAATATAAATTTTTAAATATAAATTTGAGAATCACTTTTAATTTCTTCTAAAAAGGGGGGGGGGGCTCTCTAAAAGATAAGGTGTGAATCCATCGAAAAATTCACACCTTATATCAAATAACATTTTATGAGGTGTGAATTTTAAAATTTATTGAAATTCACACTTCACAAGGTCAGAATTTTAAAATTTATTGATATTCACACCTTATGAGGTGTGAATTTCAATCAGTTTTAAAATTCACACCTCATAAGGTGTGAATTGATATAAGGCGTGAATTTTTAGATGGATTCACACCTTACCTTTTAGAGAGAATAAATGTAAAATACATATACTGCATCACTTATATGACATTGTTGGACACTAATAAATATGATCGAATGAGAAGTAGACTATTATAAATAGAATATTATAAATTTAGTTTTTACAGCGTTTAAATTAAGTATGTTCTCCAGATCCCATTTGGGCAACGGGTTAATAAAAATCAAAAAAGATCTTTATATATCGTAAATCGAAATATCAAATACAGCACTTATATTTATTTTGCTAAATGTTTTAATTTTATCAGAGAAACTATTTTTTATAAAAAATAATATTCCAAAAGTAAATTATGTTTCTGCAATCGTTTATTTATTTTTAAAAAATCTTTTTGAAAAATTAATTAGAGAAAGTATAACATAATGTTAAGTAAAACTGTTCCCTTTTATTACTTAAAATTAAAAATTCAATATATGTAATAGAAAACACTTAAAAACACTGTTGAGACTAAAGGTATTTTCTTTTACATAAAAATAAATATTATATATGATTATTGGTTCAATATTTACCTTGATAACCACCACCATATTCGTTCGATCCTCTGTTCATTTGACCTCTGTTCATTTGACCTCTGTTCACTTGACCGTAAGGTGATGGTTGCGAGTATTGTATAGGTTGCTGAGCATAGGTTGGTTGAGGTATTATAACTGGTTGTACAACTGGTGGAACGATTCCGATAGCTATATCGAAAATAGAATGTCGTTATCAAGTAATTTTATAACTATAATAGAGTTAGACTTTATTTTTTCCATAAATAATTAAATTTTTGACGATTTACAATATGAAATTCTTAAAACGAAAGAAGTTGAATATATATAGTTAAAAAAGTAATTCAGAAAAAAATACATATAATATTTGTCATTTTTATTTGAATAGCTTATCCTTAATCGAAATATACAAGCATTTTTATCTATGAAATTTAACATTTTTTTCTGATTGACTCTTCTTTTAAATTAGGTTGCTTAATTATTTTTTAAACCGCAGGAATTGAAACTACAATGTTACTTATAAATAATTTCAAATATATAAACACTTACTAAATTGAGCCTCACAGACATTGTACAGAGAAAGCAAAACAAACAGTAAAAACATAAGGAATTTCATTTTTGGTTATCTTGTTACTCTTTCTTGTAGCAAAAATCAACTAACTATACTTTTTATTCCGATGGCTATTTTATAATCAAGCTTCGGAAACAAAACAATTAACTGTTCATTACTAGGAAGGAATTTCGCATTTTCATTAATTAAAAATTGTTTTAATATCATAATTAGTCTTTATGACACATAATTGAAAAAATCACTTATAATTTTGATTATCTCTCGGAAGTACTTTAATAAATCATTACCATTGCACTAATTTGTTTTGAGAATTTATTTGTTATGCTTATACAAAATTTTCTACCCCGAAAAAATTGTATCAATCTGCCCCAACAAAAACAAAAAATACGATTTAGTTTTTTCTTTAAATTATCAAATTGTATAAAACAATTAATACGTGATAAAAAGTTCGGGTGGCCCCCTTTAACACAGACTATTCATCAGACTATAATCGTTCCACCAGTTGTACATTATTTGTTTTTAATTTACCTTATTGGAATAATTAAAATTTAAACAAAATTTAGATATTTCACTCTACATGTATAAAAGTAAAGAAACTCACCTAAATTCTGGTTGCCTACAGCTTGATCCCTGAGAAGCACTTAAATTATTCGTCATTCTATACAGTGTCTGCAACGACTGAGCCGCGGCATATTACCATGTTTACAACAAGTTATTGATAGTGTGTGTCAGTCAACTTACCCACCTCTGCTATGTGCCCCGCTTCCCCCTACCATAAAAACCACAAAATCATATCAAAATCGATTTTGATTTTAGAGTGGTATAAAATATATTTTTTAAACTATATATTTATATTTTTATAGTATTCCTTCATTGTTTTTAGTAAGTTAAGTAGGTATAGTAAGCGTAAAAAGATATTTAGTAAATATAAGTAAATAAAATATATAAAGCATATTTAATAAATATAAGCAGGGTTTTATAGTTACATAAAAAGAATAATAGCTAGTTGTCAGTATTTGTTTTTTAATTTATTTACCTTTTATTCGTTTTAAAATTCAAATACTTATATAATATTAAAAGTTAAATATCTTCCAAGAATTCAACAAATTTGCCAACGTAAATCTTTCTTTGAACAATCAGCCCCAGAGTTAATTATCAAACAGTATACCAAGAAAACTAAAATTATAATTTTAAACATATGCACTTCACAAAACAAGAATGAGTCAATCACTGCCGATAGAAGATCCGTATAAAAGAGGCAACTAGATAAATTGTTAAGTCAGTTGAATTTTACAGCACAAAAGATTTTCACGTTGATTAAAACGCGTGGATAAGGCAAAATGAAGTTTCTTAGTGTTTTGTTTATTGTTTTAGTAGCCGTATTTGGTGTTTGCCAAGCACAATTTGGTATACATACTGCATTTATTTAAAATTTAATTTTATAATAAGATAAATTATTTTTTTTTAGTATTCGTGGCGTAAATAATTACATGAATACATTGAATTTAAAATATCTATTATTAATGTTTTTAAATTATATTATTGCACGTAATAACTATATTAATTTTTTTATATATTTTTTTATACATATAATATAGATTTTTTATAAAATTGCATTGCACAGTTCTGAGCTTTTTCAAATTTAAAATCTTTAGTTATCCTAAAGTTAGTTTAAAATCGATTACAAAATTCCATCCGGACAGTTATATGTATATATGTATACGAAACAAGTATATAAAAAAGTGATAAAAATAAGATAAAAACTCAAATTTTGTAAAAACATATTTCTTCTAGTTTTAAATAACATAATTACTTCAGCATAGTAAAATTTTCAAAATAGAATAGAATAGAATTAAATCTTTAAAGTATTCGAATATTTTAGGTAATTTTATATTTTCAATCATTATTTACTATCGTATTTGAGAAAACAAACTTAAACAAAAAACCCATTATAAATTAGAACACTATGCTCAAAAACTTATAAAAAGTGCACATAAAAATCACAGAATTGAATGTTGAAAAAGTATAATGTTAGTGTCTGAAAAAATAATGGGTAATATAATAATCCGTTTGAACTTTAAGATAGTTTAAATAAATATCGTTATGCAATATAATTTATTAATTTAAAAAATTGTTTTAGGTGGCTTAGGTATGGGTGGTGGAAGAATGGGTGGCGGTTACGGCGGTGGAAGAATGGGTGGTGGTTACGGTGGTGGTCCGGGAGGTTATGGTAACATGGGAAGAGGAAATGGAGGCTACGGAGGTCTCGGCGGCGGCCGAGGTGGTTATGGTGGTACGTCAAGTAATTGATATAAACTAAAAAAAAATATACTATTTTATTGCCACGTTAGCTATTTATTATAAAGTTTATAACAAATAAAGGTATTAGGATGTATGATATTAAGTTAAATTATTTTATAATTTTAAAACCATTTTAAAAATGTGGTATTAAAAATTTTCTTTCATTTTAAATAATTATTATTAATCTAAGAATCAGTTATACTTAAAATGTTAGATTGCAGTTACATTTTAATTTAACATTAATCCATTAATAAAAAATGTATTTTATGTTTGTAAAATAGTAATGTTTGCTATTCTAAATTTTATTTAATTTTTAAAATAATTAAATGTATCAATTGTCAACGAACCACATTGTTAATTTTATTTTTAAAGAATAGAGCACGTATTATTATTCTTTCATGATTTGAATTTACAAAAATACAATATTTTCTGTAGTAAGTAATAAAAGTCATTTTTTTTTTCAGGTATGGGATACGGAAAATGAGTTTCTCTAATTGGATAATTTATTACACTTTATAACATGGTTATAATATAAAATATTGTTAAATTATAACCTTAATAAACCTTCTTATTGTACTGTTATATCTTATTGCAAATTATTTTAATTTCCTTGCTCCTGCAACTAAAAAAGATTCTACAAAATCCAAAAGAAGTTACACTTGTCTTAAGTGAAAGGCAGTACGTTAAAAGTTGTTGTACTTATTTGCAAATAAGACAATTGTTTCCCTGTAATTATTTATATAACCTTATATGCTGACCTAAAATTTCTTTTTTATATTGTAAAAATGTTTATCAAATAACTTTACAGTAATGTGGATATTTTTATAAAATTCATTGAAAATTATGAAGTACTAATGATGCTAACAAAATTAATTTTCTAAATAAATCATCATATAACACAAAATTGGTGGTAAAATAATGAAACGACTAGATACTTCATGTTTATTAAAAATGTTTTTGTTTAAAAAATAAATAAGGAAATTCAAATTACTGGGACAGAAAACGTCCACCGTGGACAAAGTGGCGCTCACGTAGCTTAACAGACATAGCCGAAACTAGCTATGTGTTTACATGAATTTTGTACGTAGGTGCATCGTAAATAGAAAAAATTTTTAACTGACATTTTTAATTGAAAAATACAAATAAATCAATTAGTTTTTTTTTCAGGAATTCAAAATAAAATAAATTCAGTTTATTTTTGCCCATTTTATTATATTACACTGTACATTTAATTTCATCATTTTTAACATAAATTGATAGTTAAAATTGAATAACATAAATAACATAATAAAAATTATACGTGCATTTATGATATGATTGACTATATTATACTAATAATTACTGAAAATATTCTCTTTCAGGCATAATTTAAAATATTTATTTTTTATTTTAATTTATATCACTATTGTAAATGTATATGCTATAAAATATTGCACAATACGCGTACCATATATTGTTATTCATAGTACGACGTTCAACGCCTTTGTTACGTTAGTACAAGCCCTAGAGTTATTGGGTAATAAATAAAACCAGCAAAGTTATATACAAATGTTTATATTTAAGCCTTTATTTAGGGTGCGCTCTAACTTTACATGGAGAATACCAAAGGTACGAATTATGAGCCCTGCTGAATCTTTTTGAGAATCTTTCTTGGCCAAACACACCCGGACTCCTTATGCTCTCTTTGTTAGTTTCTGTTAGTTCAACACATTTTTTAGCCCATATTTAATTTTGGAAAAAAATTTATTTTTCAACTTGTTTCAGTTTACTACAAAAACAGAGAGATGACAAAATGTTTTTTTAATTGAAAAACGAGTCTTTAAAGTTTTATAAATAAAAATTAGAGTGTACTAATCGTGTTTATAGTAACGTTTTAGTTATACCAGATTTTTAGTTTTACCATATATTGTAGTTATACTGAACCTTCTAATTATCTTTCGTTTTTCAATATATGGAATAAATTATTGCAATATTTTATGAAATGAATAAAACTATACAGAATAATTATTTCATATATTTAAACATTTTTTTTTATTATTTTAACTACATGTTTGAAAATCAAATATAAATATACCTATTACTATTTTATTTAATAAATTAATCAGTACAAACAACAAATGTACACTACTGTTGTTCTTAGATGTTACTTATTTTGTATTTTACAAATACTACAGATAGTTTAAAATTACGATACGATTGGTTTATATTTTAACATCCTGTTTTTAACAACAATGTATACTTTTATAATTTAGAAACCTGTAGATATTCTTCTAGTAATTGAAATTGGCCATGGAGCTCGTATCCTTAATATTGTTGGTTGTTGGGCGTTTAGCCCAGTTGGTTGTTCTTCGCAGCCACACGGTTCTTGATCGGTTTCTGCACTCTTAGAATCAGAGGGAGCTCTTTTAGTAAGAAATGGATTACTAGGGAATGATTCATCCATCTTGAAAGTGGTCGGAAATTCAGGCGTTTGTGTAGGAAAGATTAGCTTAGATGGTGGGAGAGGTGGCATAGTTGTGAGAAGTGCTTTTACTAATTCAGAAAGAAATGGATTTGCAGACCACCTAGGAATCAATTTCATGATTCGAGCGTTGGGATTCATTTCCATAGGATTTGGACTTGAATTTGGTCCCATCGGGAAGAAAGGATCAAAGGGGCTATGCATAGGAAGAAAATCTGGTGTAGGGAAAGGGGGGAATATCATTGGAGGTTGCGGTGGGTGTAAGGGGAAAGGCCAGGGTCCTTGATTATTAGGTCCACCCTTCTCTACGTCACCTCTATAACCACCAGCACCTTTAAAAGGATCGTCGGGTTGAGATTTTTCTGGTCCACCTTCATTTGGACCAGGTATATACGCCCCTTGCCATCCATTATCGTCCGGATCTTCCGGGTGATACTGACCATCATCTCCTTCACCATTTATATTTTCAGTTTCTCCATTATAATCCGGTGATTCTGGTTCTCCTTCATCGGGAGAATTACGACTATTAAAATCAATAGGAGACTTCGGTGTCGTAGGTTTTTTACCAGGTTTCTTTTTAGGTGGTTTTGTAGTAGGTGCTGGATTTTCCTCAATAGGTTCATCATTATCAGGAGACTCATCATCTACTGGCTCTGGTGTAGTAGGTTTCTTCTTTGATTGAGGACGTTTTGTCGGTCTTTGAGAAGGCCTTTTAGTAGGTTTTCGATTTTTGGGACGTTGGGTTGGTTCTTCTGATGATTCATTGTCATCTGGATTATCCGCAGCTGAATTGTCTTCATCTTCAGGTGATTCAGTAGTAGGTTTAGCTTTGTTATTTTGCGGTTTTTTGGGACGATTTTTATTAGAACTTGGTCGATTCTTAGGTTTTTGTGGTGGCTTAGTACTCTCTTCTTCCTCAGATGTTTCTTCGGAAGATTCTTCATCATCTGGAGATTCATTAGACGCATCAGGTTCAGGCTTTTTTGTTGATGGTTTTTTTGATTTGTTTGTTGGCACAGAGGGATTTTTATTACTTGAAGGTCTTTTTGGTGGACGTTGAATTTGAGGCGGAGGTGTATCTTCTGCTGACTCGTCATTACCATCACTGTCTTCTGGATTTTCATCTTCAGATTCATCTTTTGGAGCCTCAGTTGTAGGTTTTCTTTTGTTAGATGGTTTACGTTTCGGGCGTTGCGTCGTTGCTTTATTCGGCGGTTTT
>JAPYZA010004058.1:0-15147 GCA_030522685.1 Eupelmus azureus | reverse complement strand
CGCTTCGCCCGTGCGTTAACATGCACACGAGGTTAAAATCACTTTACCCCACTTGTGTCGTAAATAACTAAATTAATTACTCGGGTTATTATTGACGTCATTTAGCTTAGGCAGCAAAACCACCTACGAAAGAATCCTGCAACTTTACTCCCTTATTGCATAATGTACTAACATTCTCTGTAAACATCTTAAAAATTATTTCCTTACTACGGTACTGACTTTAAATATATTTAAAAATATTTTGTGATATAATTTTTATCAAAATGTTTTTAATTATTATCCAAACATAATTATTTTATTTCAAAATAAATGAAGTATTTCTTTTAATATAACAATAGAATAGTAATTTCACCTGAATATTTTTCCATCCTACACAATTTTTAAAATAAATGAAAATTTGATATTAATGCAAAAATATTGAAAAATAATAAAAAAATAACTTAAATTCAAGAAAACTAAAAGATGTTAGAAAGTAACAAAAAAAATTTAGGAAAATATTGTCAAATAACTGCGAATAAAGAAAATAATTCGATAATAAGATAAAACACATAAATATTGAATTTAACAAAAATAACATTAAAATTAAAAAAAAAAACAACAATTATAGAAAAATAATATATAAAAGTGAAAAAATACCATGGAAAATTGCAAATTGACAATTAAATTGCATTAAATATAAACGGAGAGGGGTGGGAAAGTTCTTGATTCTTGCAAGTGGATTCTGCGGCAACCATATAATTCATAATATATAATTCATAACAGATAAATAAGGCTTGGAAGAGAAAGCAGATTGATATATTATGATATATCTTATTGAGTATTACAATATATAAAAAAACGGCTTAAAAAGAATGAACTTTCATTTTAAAATTTATTAATAATAGGCTAGATCTGAGTTATTGCAAACTTCTATCTCAGCCAATTTTTAATCTGATAGTATGTAATCACATATATTGAAATATTTCTTTCTGTCTCTTTCATGTAATAGATATAGTGAACTTATAAGTGCATCTACCCTCATGGAAAATTGACCAGATTCTGGGCAGAATTTCTGGTCAAGAAATGTTAAAATGACACTTATCTGAATTTCTGGTCAAGAAATGTTAAAATGACACTTATCTAGAAATTCTAGAAATCCTTTGAATAGAATTTCTAGATAAGTGTCATTTTAACATTTCTTGATCAGAAATTCTGCCCAGGATCTGGTCAATTTTCCACGAGGGTATCATTACGCGTTATTTATCGTAAACCTGGATTTTAAAACTTGTTTATGTACAGACTTTAATTAAGTATAAAAATTTTAATGAATTTGTGTTAATTAATATTTATCTAATTATTTGTTCTTAAAGAATTTTTATATAAGTTTTGTAGTTACAATATTAATAGACATATACACCTAAGATAATTGAAATTTTTCCAAATTGTAACATAGCAGATTTTTAGAGTTACAAAGGTCTATTTTATACGAAATGTTGCTCATCTTGGTTCTTACGCCCATCATTTATACACACTCATTCTCACTTATGCACGCAAACTTCCATACAGACACTTACTAAAAGTAGTATATTCGGATTTCAAATTCAAAGTATATTTTTATGACCCGTCTTTTGAAAAAATTATATTTTACTAGCAGAGATTTTACAGTGCAAAGTTTCTTTAGTGAGAGAGCAACATCATTCATATTCTATAATTATAATTTATATTAGAGATAGTTTTTTCTAATGAATTTACTTATGTTAATGTTGCAGAAAAGACATAAAGAAAATGCTGGAACTTTTCGAGAACACAATGAATTCGTAAGAATATTAAAGAAGAGTATGTAACCATGTGTGTACCTACGTGAAAGTGTTAATATAAACCTTCTGAAGATATAATTGTATCATATATGTATTATAAATCTTATTTAGGGTTGAAAAAATTTTGTTGTACATTATAATTTAATTGCTGAAGTTTTAAGATAAACTGTCTTACATAAATTGTTAATTAATTATAGGAAATAATATTTATTACAATATAACTAATAAAAAATATTACTTCTAATAAAATGACGAATATTTCTATTAAGTCTAATTATAACGTATAATATTTATTTCACTTCTTTATTTATCTTATAATGTAAATGTATTTATAAATGATTAATGTAGTAATTTTTTAGATAAAACCTTTTTTAAATAATTTATGGGTGTCAACAATTCCAATGAACCTATAGGTATAGGGACTGATAAACAAATTCGAATTTAATTGCTGAATTCGTGTCAAATTAGCGTAAAATTACGTTAAACCATTTTTTGCAACAGTTAAAATTCTCTAATTTAAATATCAAAAAATCTTAATACATATAGATCAAATTCAACCATCAACTTATAAATCTTTATGTTTTGTTTATTAGGTATACACAGCTATTTTTGAATAACAAATCAAGATGCAAAAGTTAATAATTCATATTCATTGTTTTCTAAAATCAAATCTAGTGAAATTTTTAAAAATTGTTATCCGTAACTGATATTAGCATTTTTTTACGAAAAAAGATACAAGATTTTTTTCAAAACAAGAATGATATTTTAAGAATTGTTGGTACTTCGATTTGTTATTAAAAAATCAAAATAATTGAATGTTAATGGGTTAAAAGGCTAATTAAGATCGAAATATTATTCATTTAATACCTGTTCATTCGCTAAAGCCTATAAATTGTCAGCCTACACTCAACCAACTGTTTAATCGACACGCGGTGTTGATCCTACTCCTAACATCGATAAATAAACCGACACCTGTTTTACCGACCGATCACCTACTCAGTCATTATCCCAACGAGCAATCCAAAGTGCAAAACGCTCGCACCATCCTAAAACGCAATTCCAAAGGTCAGAAACAGCCCAGATACATCTCCAGACCCCAACCCCCTCGAATTTCACCTCTCAACTCTTTCTTCCTCGCTCCTCGCGACAATCGTCCTCCACTGTCTACTCACCCTCGCGCGCGCCGCGCCAGAGACACATACACACGCATAGGCGCAGGAGCGCGCCGCGGCGTGGGTGTGCATGCACCGCCCGTGAGATCGCTGCCAGTGGCGCGCTAGTTGCCATCAGCGCAGCGCGCAGTTTCGAGTGCGCGCGCGGCCGTCGGCCTTTATAGGGCCTACGTACTCCGGAGCGCCGAGCCGGCCTTCCAGTCGACGCCGAGCCGCCGAGCGCGCGTTTCGCCCCGACGACTGTGCTGCGTATACGTGAGGCTGCGCTCTCTTTTTCTCTTTCTCTCTCTTTCTCTTTTTCTCTCTCTCTCTTTCTCTCTCTATCTGTCTATCTCCGTAATCCCTTTCCCCTCCACGTCTATTTCGTGCGCCGGCGTTTTGTGAGTGTGTGCGACTACGTCTCCGCGCGCTCGGCGACGAGCGACGAATTTTCCCGCGTGCAAAATGTTGAGCGACGAGTTGTTACTGTAGGGGGGCTGGCAGAGCCGCCGGACAGTGCTCGTGCGCGGGAGCAAGAGCGCGGAAGATATGAGAAGACTACTGAGCCGATCTCTCTGAGGAAGGCTGGCTTGAGAGAGAGAGGAAAATTCAAGTTTCGGAACAATACGAGAGGAAGTGTTGCCGCCTTTTTTTTCACGTCTATCAGTTCTTTCTTCGCGTGTTCTCTTTCTCTCGTTCGCCTCTCCTGTTTCTCCTTTTTTTCCGGCTTTCTGTGCACAAACTCGAGCTGCTGTACCTTTGAAATCGTCGACTTAGCGTCAAGACTGCTGCGACATGGACTTCGTCATACTTAAGGTAAATATTGCGGCATGAGCAACTTTTAAAAATGCTCATTTTCCTTTTTTTTTAATTTTTAAAATTTAAATAAGAAAAGCAGTTTTAGGTGTATACTTACATTAAATCTTTTTAGTTTGTTACTAAAAGTCTACAAATTAGTTTATGTATTTATATGATTGTTTAAGTCGATAACAATTATTCTAACTCTTGCGTAAAGATTTAAAACTGCAACTCCAAAAAATTTATTTACTAAGTATTTTGACGAAGGTAAATTTAAATCTTTCGGTAATTCGTAAGCCTCCTTCTCATAGAAAACACGGAAACTCATATTTTATGAATTTAATTTTTAAATTTCAGAAAAATTCTTGATGTTAATATGTTATTTTAATAAAGGACAAAAATGTTACATCATATTATCAAAAAATTAAAAATTAAACTTTAAAAAGTTCACTAAAACAACAACGAGGATTTCAGAGCGCCTTAATAAAGTTTTAGCCATTAAACAATTGAAAGAACTATATATTGTAAATTATTGTTAGGACATTAAAAATTAGTAGAGTGATAGAAGTTCACTCATTTCTGAAATTAACATAACTTTTATCAGTCCCGATACTACTTACAATCATAATGTTCATCTATAAAAAATATTAAAATTCAAAAATTGAGTTTTACTTAGTTATTTGAATTTTGTGAATTTTCGAATTTTTAATTTCATCTTTTTTAAGAAAAATAATTTGTTTTTGAAATTCAAACGTATATCCATTAACAGCTTTTTACAGAAATTACGTAAATTATGAAAATTATGTAGGCAAAGCTCTACATACATACAAATATTTTTTTTAAATCTAAAATAATTGCATACAGTTTTTAAACCACCACAATTTTCGAACAAAGTCTATATTTAAAAGCTCAAAAAAGTTTCACGACTTAAAAGATTCTATTTTATTCTTAATTTTGAGAGTAACAGTTTGATTATGAGTTTTTATTTGCACACTTATAAAAATTTTTTATACGAGAGTTAATTAGGTGTGATTATCAGAAATACTTATTTTAAACACAATGATAAATATAACCTAAAGAGATAATGTTACTTTTAATTAGTGTCATTTAAAAAACCCTTTTTATGATACTATAATATTTATTTTTTATATATAATTTAAATTTGATTCACGGTGTAAACTTGTATTATCTCTAAATGTTTGGATGTGATGAAGAAGCAAATACATTAAAAATTAATGTCATGATTCATAACAGATATACATTTTAATAAAACAAAGTAATATTTCCCTTGATTTAATTTATTAAATTATATTTTTTTATTTAACTACTAATATTTTTATGATACAATTATTTGATGACAATTTATAATTGTAAAATAATAACTTCATTAATAAATGAAAACTAAATTTATTAATATATAAATTTTACTGTATTATCATCATTTTGCTTTTTCACAAAGAAAGCTATATCATCGTAAAACAGATATGCGTAATTTAAAAGATAAGAAATTAAAAAATTTTTAAATTCTCGTTGAAAAGAAATTTTTTAATGATTTAAATTCATAAAACGATTACATTTTTAAATGTGTATCTATGTAGGAATTTACCTGATGCATTGTAAACGATAATTTGAAACTTTAATATGGCTTCATTTTAAAATCTATGAATAAATCGTTGCAGAGACTAATTTATGCAAATAACTGTAAATATTTTATTTTGAATCGTATAAAAGTATATTTGATAAAAACAGAAATTATTATTTCGAGATATTATGATCTACTTAAAGAAATTAATACTTGTGATGGGAGAATTTGTAAAGAAAACATTACTATTTTCAATAAGAAATTTGACATATAGTGTTGTTATAAATAAAGGATATCCAGAAATGCAATATTTTTTACAAATTATGCCGTTTTTTAAAATTCTAAGCAGCTTTTGGTAAAGTTTTATTTTACGTATACATTTCTTTAGATCGTCCATTTAAAAAGAGAGTCCACAAAAGCATCTGACGGGTCATTTAAGATATAATATTCGTGACTCGTTCTGAATAGTTTTTTGTAATAATAATTATTCCTATATGCAATTTCTCTTACTGTACAAATTAAAAGATACCAAAAGATACGAGACACTAATTTTTTATTCTAAGAATTAATTCAAATATTTTTATGTACAAACATTATTTATATCAATTTGGTTTTTGTAAATAATAAACTGATTATAAAGCGATCTTAAAGCTTTACATTTACCATCAATTATACAGAGCCTTTTTTTATTCAATTTTGGATTTTGAAAAACGGGTCGTCACTTTTATTTTCTAACCATAATCATAAAGTAATCTTATTTTCTTTTTAAATTAAAGTTTAGATTAAAAAATAGTGTATGCTGTATGTTCTAATTTAAATTACTTTTCAACTCCGTGATTGCCGGTAGCTACAAGGCTTTAAAGAACATCATAAAATTAACAATTCTGAAGTCACTGTCTTAAAACTTATCTCATAAAAAAAAATGCAAAATTAACCGAAAAACGTTTCTTAGCCATGATAGAAAAGTAAAATGTATATACCAAATCACACGTCACCCGCAACTGACAAGGTATCATAACAAAAACGAAGCACTATACCAACCTAAAAAGCAAAGCGATGCCACGCGAATTCAGAGCGCAGCAATAAGTATTCCAAACGAGACTCTTAAAATTTCACGTCCACCCTTAACCCCGGCCAAAGAAGTCTCTTATTTTTCTGCCAAACACGTTTAGGGAGGACAAATTTCGCAATGAATAGTCGGTGTACATTGGTTGGTCATTTAGCTTTTGGCTCTCCTAGCCACCGTGAAAGAGTTAAGGCTCTTTCTCTCGCTCTTACATACTCGCGTCTTGGCTCGCGTCTTTCCGCCATGCAGCCTTTCCTTTGGTCCCGGCTAATACGCCTGCTTTCACCCTCGCGAGCCTCGCTGTTACACAGTGCGCAATTATTCCTCGGCTTGCAGCAAGATGGCTTCTTTTTTAGCTCGAAAACTGAAAAAGCTGTTGATACTGGCTACGAGCGCTCCATCATTCGCTGCTGATAACTTATGCTGTATCGAGGTATTGATGTAGAGTTTCAAAAGGAATATGATAGAGCGAGGGGAGGAGGTTGAGTGAATAAGCTAGTGGGATGTTTGATGGAGGATTGCGGATTGTTGGAAATTAATTCGTTAGTGCGAGGGTAATGTTACGGAACTTGCTGGTTTGAAAGATAAAGTAACTCGAACATTTGATAATTTTTTCGTGAATACTGGAGAAAATGTATTCTGGAAAGAATGTTTTAAAAGTTTTATGAAATGGAACTGTATAGCGCAGAAGTACAATACAGAATTTGAAAGAAACTTGTGCCATTTTTATTTTGTGCGATTTTGCAAACGTTTTTTTTCAAATTGTGTATTGTTAGCAAGCGTTCGTTAGTGTATCAAACAATGTGATGATTACATAGTTTATAATTTTCATATTTATTTAAATCGTACTATTTGAAAAATTAAAATAATATTTAACCTAATTGTAGAAATTATCACTTGTGATGTTGAACTGAAAAAAAATCAAAAGATTCTATTGTTTCAGTAAAAAGGCATAAGAAAATGAAAAATTTTTGTCTATGTTTTAGAATTTAAAAGCCAAGTTTTCTTGGCTCCGTTTTCTGATCTTCTGGAGCAGTTTTATTCACGTAAAATTACAGCAATCCAGAATAGTCTTAGAAAAAGTAGAGCATAAGTATTACACTAATCAATGTTACCAGGCATTTTTAAATAAGAATACATTCATTAATTACAAAATTTTTACTTTTAATAAGAGTATTTTAACATATCAATATAATATTTGGTATTTAACAATTTTGATGTAGTACGATGTGGAATCATTAATATTCTGATCATGAAAAGTGATCTTTTGTTCGAAAAGACTGGGCCAACAGTCTATACTGTATTGAAATTCAAATATCAATGTGTGTATAGCATAAATCAGGCAAAATCACTACAAGTAATACACCGCCTGATTATAATTTTTAATACGATTAAAAGTTATGCATTTATTAATATTAAAATTATATTTAGTAATAATAAAAATTACTATTAATTATTATATTCATAAAGAAAACACCATCAGAATCTCGGTTCGTCGATCTTGCTGAAAATATTCCAGGATTATCTTTGGTAAAAATAAGAAGACCCGTGTTTTAGAGCTTTATTAAGTTGACCTAAAAGCTTGAGTTATGGACAGTTTTAATATTAAAAAACAGCTTTCATTACATATCTTATCTGAAGATTCATGAAAAATAAATCTACAAAAAAGAAGCTATACAAATTAAAAGCTTGTTTCCTCTAGTTTTAGTTTCTTTCTTGCAATTTAATTTATATGATTCCAGTATTGTGTAGAAGCTTTTTTTTAAGGTATAATACCAAAATTTATTGTCTATAACTCAAATTTAAGTCTATCGAAAAAAGTCTCCTTAAATGAGATCCTAATATAGTTTTATTTAATTTAGTAAGATCCACGATCGACAATCCTGGTGCTCTTTTTATTAGTAAAGAAAAGAATAACGACCACCTGAATTACTTTATTTAATTAATGAATTAAATACCTACTAGTCTAATTCAACATCTGAATATTTGTTCAAGAATTAAAATAATTTATCGCAATAAACTATAACTCCACATCAACTGAGCAGTTTCGTAAAAAGTAACTGTCACACTAAAATCTGAACACACCCCTCATTTATTCTTCTCACGCTACCACACACCTGTACAAGCGCAGCTCAAAACAAAAAATCCCCAACACTAAGCACAGCAAAGATTAAAGAACGCATCATCAAACAAACGATCGCCCAGCCGAAAAATCAATCGCTACACTCATCAAATCGGCCTTTCATGTTTGCAAACCTCCACCTTACTCGACAGTCCAGTGCAGGCAGCTCGTCGAATCAGCGCGTATCGCTCCAGCGCCGCTATTTTAATCTACTACACCCTCGCTCGCGCCATCTGGCCCGAGTTTTGCGTTTCGTTCATAAATAAATCAGGTTCCAGCCGTTCTCGTTTCTGCTTTTTACGCCGCGATAAACAGCTCGGCGCAACGTGGCGCCCCGAAACTTCCAAGGAGCAAAAAGCCATCGCTTATACACGTGTATACGCACACGCGCGCGTAAAAAAGCTCAATCCAATTATCAGCGCGGCAGGAAAATCGGAAATAATTTCGAATAATGAAAAGGAAGCGGAGTTGGCCGGGGCGATATAAAAAGAGTCGGATAAATGACGGCGGACAGGGCGTAGAGATTAAACGAGAAGATAGAGAGAAAGAGGCGCCTATGTGGCCTGAAAGAAGAAGCAGTGCCAGCGGAGCAGTAGTAGCTCGCCCGAGAGAGAGAGGCGAGAGAAGCAGAGGTGTGCAATCTTGAGGAGTATATAGCAGAGAGCGCGAGCGAAGATCTGCGCTTGAAAGAATCAAGAAACCTCGGGCAGCTCGCGCGAGCGCGAGAAAAAGAAGCCGGCTCTAGCGCAAAGAGAGAGAGAGAAGGTGAGTGCGAGCCCTTAACGACAGTCGAGCAGTTTAGATCTCTGCCGCGTGATAATATTGTGTGGCGAGGCTCTCGTATTTACATGTAACTCGCCCTCTCCCGGCTCTTTCAGCGTCTTCTCGTCGCGGTTTCTTTGGCAGCTCTTTAAACCTCTGCGACTCGTCTTTAGCTCTCGATCTGGCGAGCTCCGCGCGCGCGCGCTGTGCAAATACGGAAACTTATTTGCCCCTCGCTCTCTTCTTTCTATGTCGCGCTCCTTTAAATTTTTTCCATGCTACTTTTCTACTTTTGCTATCTTATAATTTTTCATCTTCTAAACGCTCGGGCTCAGGGATGTATGTATTCCACTCCGGCGGCGCGAGCGCCAGCTTGACTTTTGGAGGCGCGCCGAGGTTAATCTGCGACGCTGCAAGAGAAGCCTACTAGCGCGCGAGGCCCATTCAAATGCCAGATGCGTAAGTGCACTCGGCTAACCGAAATCGCAGTCTGGCTGGGATATATAGAGCCGAGCGCTTTTCACGAATAAAATTGAAATTTTAATCGCCGGTTTAGGGGCTTGCGAGTTTGTTGGTTGGAATTCTTTTAATTTGTGTATGGCGAGTGGGTTGATGGGTTTTGGAATGTTGTAAGCTATTGTTTTGGATTGAAGTTTTGGAAGAAGGGTGAGAAATTTGAGTGATAGAGACGATAGGGAGATTTTTTAACGGGGTTACTACAAATGATGATTAACCAATAAAATGAATAATAATTGATAATGAATATGTATTAGTATTTCATATAAAGGCATTAGAAACTTTTTAAAAAATACTCATTTTTCCTGTTTAATTAAAATCATAAAGAGTTCTGATTGTTTTAAATAAATAGTTTTGTTTTTATTTACTTTTAATTTTGTGCATGCTAACGTCGAGTAATCTTACCTTTACCAGTATAGCCTAATCTAGTAATTATAAAAAAGCGAGACGACACCACCCTAGACTTTCGTATAATACACGACACTTAAAAACGAATCAATCAACGCCGGCAATCATAAACATCTTAGCCAACACACTTCACATACTTACGTCCACAGAGAACCCTAATATCGTCCAACGAAAAAAACCGCAAATCACACTTTTCAAAAATCCATTTCTCATGCATACCCGCCACACCAATCTCCCTCCCACCCCTCCCCCTTCCTCTCTCTTCAAATTAATTTATACACACACACATACGCGCGCATCAGGCCGCAGCTTCCCTAAGCCGCGGCGCGAGCGCTGCAGTCACCGGGGAATCCCCAACTGGCAGCCGCTGCAGCGTCTCAGGCGCGCGTGGAGCCGACGCTCCCGCGGGAGCACTGTATCCCGCGCGCGCGCGCATATCAATCCGGCGCGATTTACTTCTCATTATTGTAATTGCAAATTTACGGGCGTCGGATTTATCGGGCCCGCAGCGCGCCTGGCTACCTCTTCTTCCCAGCGCCCGCCCGCCTTGGGGGAGCCAGCGGGGCTTTTTGCTCGCGCGATCGCGTTATTAATTAATTGGAATTTTATAACGGCACAACGAGCGATGCGCATTGTGCGAAATATTCATGAATTCGCCGAGCGATTCTGATTCGCAGCTCGGGCGCTTTCAGGAGGGCTGCGACAATGCGGGCGCGCGATGTCGCGAGAGCGTGAATTTTATTAACGCTAAGTGAAAGTGTCTCCGGGGGAGGGGGGAGGCGCGTAGGCGTAGAATGCGGCGTTAATGTTTATAAAAATGAGAAAATGCTGTTCATTAATCTTATTGTTATTATCATATTTTTTTTTGCTTTAAAGAATGTTGATTTTTAAAGGTTTAAGCGAATGTCGTGGAGAAAGTGGTAAAAAAATAAAAGGTGAAAATCTTGCTTTATTAATAAACCGTGATACTCGAGTCTGCGATTATTCCTGTAGACGAGAGAAAAATCACTGAATTCAATATCGCGAGAGAAAGAAAAGTTTATATAACGTTTTCTAAATAAAAGAAAAGACATATAATTATTGTAACCACTCATTCTCGACTATCACCTTCCATCGCCAATACCTTCACTTTATATAGTCAATCCGTACACGCAACCTCCACTTAACTATTACCATCAATATCAAAACTAAAATCTAGACCCCAACCAACCAAAAAACGGTCATCACCCAAGCCGATAAAATCGACTTTTGCATATCCCATCACCATAAGCATCACCTCCCCCCCTTAATCTAACCATCGGAAGCCTCCATATAGACAAAGGAGCGACTCCCACATCTCGCATCGGCCGCGAGCGATACGGTCTCTTGCAACTGTAAATGCAGCATAAGGAAGCGCATCGCCGCGGCAAAGGAAACTGCTACTCCCGGTTAATGCTGGAAAGTAATCAAAGGAGCAAGAGAGAGAGCTGGGGAGAGGGAAAGATTGCAGCGTGTCCCGCTGCCTGTATATAGACACGCGCGCGCTCGCAATAGAAGCAAGATCGGGGGGAGAAGATACTTGTCGTCGGGAACTCCATGATTCAGAAGATTTCCAAGAAGGGAGAAAATTGCAGGACTCGTTAAGAGCACCCCCCCCCCTACTCGGCGTATTTTGCGTTCGATCGGTATGGGGCTTCTTCCACTCTGCTATTTGCGCGCGGAGACTATTGACCGCGCGTAGCCCCCCGTGTATATACGCGGGATTTCAGAAAATTCGTCTGCTGCGTAGACTCGGCAATTACTCGATTTCCATTTATTGTTTGTTTTGGAGAGGAAAAAATATCCGGTTTTACTAACGACTGGATGACAGGTAGGCGTTATACCGAATCACTTAGCACACCTTAAGTAGGGGAGAAAAAGACTTCGTAATTTCGGCCTCGCACTATATCCCAAAGCAAACAACGTATATGACGGCGTAAGTGACAGATTTCAGGCGGAAGCGATCGTTTTCTCGCGCTTGTCGCACTCGTCGCTTAACGACTTACAACTCTATCTCTCCTTCTCTCTTTCTGGCTCAGCGGTATATAGGTGCATAGGACCAGCAGGCCGCTCTTCCGTTCTATTTTACTTTTTCCGCTCTTTCTCTCTCTCCCAGCGCGAGTTCGCCGCTACTGCTCCTCGTCTGTCCCCTCGAGAGCCCCTTAAAAACACGGGCAGCGCAATACGGGCGCTTCGAGAGGGAATACATAGAGCTTTTATCGGTTAATAGGTTCTCTCTCTCTCCTTGTCTCTTTCTCTTTCCGCGTATACGCTAGCGCGATCGGGACCCTTCAAACGACAGAAAGTCAATCTAAAAGCGGACAGCTGCCGACACCGACAATTCAGCGCACATAATGCGCCACGCACTCCAGCCTGTCGAATCTGCGTGTATATCCAATTACCGGCCGAGTTACCAACCGAGCCACTCGTAAGGAAATCGAACACAAGTGAGCGCGTTACCAAATGTCAGGCAACTTGTCAGAGCCCGCGTTAACGGCCGACTCGAGAGTAATTTCAGTTTGATTTGAGATAAAGGAACGGGGGGGTTGATGATAATAGAGGCAGTTAGGACGACAGCGCGTCCTGTAAATAATTGATTGTTTGGAGTAGAGTGGCGAGGTTATGTAGGATCAGGCTGTTAAATGTAAAGCTTATTTTCAAGCGCTGATCGAAACGAGCCATCGCGTGACGAGGAGGATGATGGCTCTGGAGAGAAATGGAAACGAGGTGCAATGTTGCGAGTCTTCGAGGTAGTGCGCTTGATTACTTCGGATATATATAGAAGAGGGCGTTTATGTCTCTGGCCTGAGGCACAGCTCTTCTGCGCTTTTTTCATGCGCAATTATACGTGGCTCTTCTCGATGGGATTATTTTGCTGAAAGTTAACAATTGTTTTGCAGGTGGGTAAACGTGTTGTGCTTTTCTATAATTGTATACATGAATTAGGCAATTAACTGTTAAGAGGTAAAAGTGCGAAGTTTAAAAAAAAAATGATTTTTTTGACGTTTATATGAATATCAAGACTTGTGAGGTATGCAAGATAATTAGCTAATTCTTTTTCTTCTGAAGAAAAATATTAAATAAAATATTTATCCCAAAATCAAATAAATATTCTCTTGAGTACTAAATAAGTATTTATTTACTTCTAAAAAGAAAACTTATTTACTCTCACTGTAACCTTTGAAAATTAACTTACACCCCTTGTCCCATCACCGCCTTAAACATTCAAACCACGCATAAAAAAACTTCGAACTCCAGCTTAAGCACTCCTCGGCATCGCTAAACTCTTCCTCCCTTTGAAAAATTAAAAACGCAGCCCGCAGCCGTAACCCAGCCAAAGAAACGCGCTCTGGATTCCCTTATCCAATGGGACATCTGTAGACCGGCGGACGACGGATTTAAGTGGACGGGGAAAGAAATGAAGAGGACCGAACGTGTTTGTCCATTCCCAGTGTCCATTTCGTAATCGTGCGCGGTCACTCGTTTTTTCCTCCTCCTCCTCTCTTTCTCTCTCTCTCTCTCTATCCTCTTTCGTAACTTTCTCCATCCTTGTCGGCCGGCCAGCCCTAGACATTATATTCCACCTGAATGCAAGTATGAAAAGGATCTGGCTCTCGCTCGTTACCGTTCCCCTCTCTCATCACTTCTTAAAAGACGGATTTTTTCCCTTTTCTTTTGCTTTCTCTCTCCCCCGTTGCGCGCACCATGCGCGCAGCCTCGATCCTTCTTTCACAGCGCTCTCTCCATACTCTCTCCCTCTATTTCTCTCTCTCTCTCTCTCTCGGTCTCACTCTCACTCTGGCTTCGGTACTTCATTATACATGTCCGACGCTGATCGAGTGCGCGCCGCATGACTCTCTCGGCCACCCCACTTTTTTTTTTTTCAATCGATATACACCGGGATATCATAAGACGTTTTTCCCTCGCTTTTCTCTCCGCTTCTCTCTTTGCAATTTTCAACGAGTCTTCATGCCGAGTTTCTTTTGTAACATGACGGCGCGATGTCAAAGTAACGGCCGGCATTCAATTCAGATGGGGGATTTTATTTTTTGAGATGATTAAAGCCTGCTCGAATGAAATCGTCGCTTCAATGCGTGATTGGCTGTTTAAAGAATGATGTGGGGATCGGTCTTTTAGCCAATCTGATAAAAATTAAAGTAAACGTCCAAATTGGAATTAGCCTCACCTTTCATCTAAATTGATTAGATCAAAACTATACTTTATTTCTAAAATCATCTGATTTCATTTTCAAAATAATTAAGCCTTCTCGAATCAAATCAACACTTCATTGCGTTATTGGCTGGAAATTATATATCTAAGGAAAATCGTTCTTTTAGCCAATCCGATGCCTCGAAAGACAAACTCAACATCAAAACCAAAACTATTATCACCAATCCTCTCAATCAATTTGACCCCAACTACTCTCTATTTCCAAAACCATCCCTATATTGTAAACCGCCTCTACACCTTCAAACGAACCATCCAAAGTTTATTTACTTAAATTACCAATCAATTTAAGCGCCGCCTTGAAATCGTTCACTCGCCGAGCTCGCGCGCGACTAACACTTTAGGCGCCGGATATCCACGTCGTTCTACAAAGCTCCGAAGCAAGGTTAATCCCCCTTAGAACTATGCATCTCGAGACAGGCCTTGTAGTCTACGCGTTGATTTCATTAACGTCTACGCTTCTCGGAAGCGCCCGTCGGCTTCGAATCACGATCGATCGAATTCAACGTTATAACTCCTTCGCTGGGCTCCGCTGCAAGCGTCTTCATAAATATGGATTCGCTGGATTTCGCCGAACTACACGCTAATGTGTTTTTTTCATTTAAAGCGATCGCTCGGTCTAATGCTGCTAAGCTGCGTTTTATTAGGAAGAATGTTGGTTTTCTTTCGTTGCCGGGAGTAGATGAACTGTATTGTGTAAA
>JAPYZA010004057.1:0-13960 GCA_030522685.1 Eupelmus azureus | reverse complement strand
AGAGAGAGAAGGAGAATGGGATCCAGGTGAATGAAGGGTCGCAAGCGAGGAGCGCGAGAGTGTGTGTATATAAATGTGTAACTTGTGGATGTATATACACACTCTCGAGAGCTGGCTATGTATATACGAGACATACTTGGACGCGCGAATGGCTTTCCGACGATGCATACACACACGCGCGGTTAGCGCGTTAGGAATACATTTACGTATTGGTATAATCGAGTAAACAGACGCGCGCTTATACACAGGCGCACGCATCTTCTATAATCCCAAACAGCAAGACCATAAGGAACTGGCTGACCCTACACACTCCGCGTATACATATGCATCTGGAGAGCGTATATACACCCACGCAGGCGCTCACCTTCCTAAAACTACGGCGTCCGCCCACGCAGAGAGCGAGCTCTCGAGCGCAGTACACACACACACTCTCGCACGAAATTACCTACGCGCGCACGTGCTAGAGTGCCGCGCTAAAGTTGCATCAAGCGCAGCGTATATACAAGGGCCAGCGTCAAGAGAGAGAGAGAGAAAGGATCGAGCTGGCATCAGCGGGGCCCGGAGAGAAAGAGCGCACGCACCGCGACGATGTCTGCGTGCCCGAGCGCGCGAGATGCTATGGGGGCGTAGACATGGGTGCGCCCGCGTGTGCGCCTTCAGCGGGGCACGGACCCATTATTTCATATTTCATTTTGTATTTCAAGCACTCCAAGAGAGAGAGAGAGGAGGCTAGGAGGCGCGAGCCGAACGAAAAATACACGAGCGAGCGAAACAGTCGAGATTACGAGAGAGGCGGAAGAGAGAGAGAGAGAGAGAGAGAGAGAAATCGACCCGGGGCACACGCACGCGAGAGCTGAAAGAGAGGAAAGAGAAAGGAAGCATCTCGGGTTAGGGGGCAGGTATGGCTATGCTGTGTGTGTGTGTTTGTGCATGGGTGCACGTATATATAGTCGCCTTTGATCGATGAAGATTTTTAAGGGCTCCGGCTTTATTGCGATGCGGCCCGAGAGCCGAGGAGCGATCGGGCTCATTGATTCGGAGGGTTATTAGGAGTTAAACGGAGAGTTTTTCAAGTGGGCTGGAATTCGAGCAGGACGAGGCGATTGGCGTTTGCGGAATAATGGATTTTTATCGCGCGCCTTTAATACAAATATTATATACATTATACGTGTTGAGATAGTTTGGACTAGTTGAAATAGATCGTTGCACAAACAAAAGCCAGACGTAACTAATCGACCACTTGTCTTTACACGCGTTTACAAATAGCCATTACCGACCTCTCAAAGCGAATTAGGCAAGACAGCCGATCTCGCATCCAAAAAAAGGCTTAATCATCGTCTTACACATACCGATTTCAGCACTGCCGCTCACTCTCTTTCTCTATCGCGTCACTAAAAACAAGGGCAAATTAATGAAGACGTCGGAACACACAGGCTCGTACTCTCGTGCGCTTTGCCGTCGGCTAAATTAAAGGGACACGCTTAACCATTAGAATGCTTAACGAGGACATCGCTCGCCGAGCCGTTCAAGCTCACGGAGAGCGAAGGAGAGAGAGAGAAGGCGAGTAGTGCGCGGGTGTGATGATGAATCACCGCGGCGAGCCGTGCGCTTACGGCCACGCGCTAAATTAAATCCACTTAAGCCGAAAAATCTCCGCTCCTCTCTCTCTTCCTTCCTTCCTCGCCTTCTCTCCTTTCGTCTCGCGCGTGCTGTATTTATTTTGCCGGGGCCCTGGGCACGCGCGAAGTTCGAAGAAGACGTTTGAAGATGAAAAAGAAAGAGGAGGAGAGAAAGGGAGGTGAGGAAAAATGGGCAGGGGAAGAAATTGAGACGGAGGTGGCCCCGAGGAGCGCAATTTACGTTTAATATTTTAAACTGCGAGAGATTGATCGTGCTTTTTTTTGGTTGAGGTTCGAGAGTCCTTTGCTCTTTGGAGGGATTTGTGGGATGAGAGGGGAAAGTCTTACGTCAATGGGTGCTGTTTTGTTTTGTTTTGTGAAGTTGTAATGGTGTTTGATTTCTTTGTAATTTCTTTTTAATGTAAAATATAGGTTTTTGAAGTCTGAAGGGGTTTCTTTCTCAATAAATTATAATAAGTCATACTTTAAAAATGATTATTTTTATGATTACATTGCATAGACAAGAATTAATTTTCAATTTCTATCTCACCCGAAATGTCTGACTCTTTCGTCTGTATTTACTTACAATGTATTTTCTGAATCAAGCTTCATTCAACACCACTTCGCTATTAAATTCTTAATTCATATAATAAAACTTTAAAATCCCTTTAATACACAATAATTCCTTACATTCCCATAAACCATTCCACACACTCACCTCACCTCAACCCCCTCCACCCGCCAAATAACCCATCCAGCAGGCGTCACCAGCCCTTCTCCCCCCCATCCTCCTTTTGCACTCTTTAATTCAAATCCTCTTGGGAGTCCAATCCTCATCCTCCCATAAGAGACAGATAGACGAGCCGAAGAAAGGCAGCAGCAGAAACAACAAGACACGGACGCTTCCCCGGCCCTTCCAGCCTCGATCGATCGACGGCCGCGCTCTCTTTATTCCTCGAATTAATTAAATTAACGATTCCGCGAACGCGCGGCGATCGCGTAATTGACGAGCGACAGACTTTGCTTCTCCTGGCGGCCTCCTGCACGTATATGCATGCACGGGATGGATTTCGCTCT
The DNA here is from genome assembly GCA_030522685.1 of Eupelmus azureus. NCBI lineage: Eukaryota > Metazoa > Arthropoda > Insecta > Hymenoptera > Eupelmidae > Eupelmus > Eupelmus azureus. Next base: position 11,264 of record JAPYZA010004057.1, on the reverse strand, counting down.
TTGCCGCTCGCCGCCTTGAGGTAAATCCAGCGCGCGCGGCGCTTCCTTTTATATCCCGGGCTGCTTTTTTCCCCCAGCTTTTGGACAGAAACACGTGCCGATCGGCCGGCGAGATAGGCGCCGGCAGATAAGGGAGATTTTGATCTCGGTGCGCAGCTGACAATTGAAATGTGCGTGGCGCGCGGCTTTTAATTAATTGTGTTAATTAAGGGAAAGGGAGATGGATAAATTGCGGTGAGAGCTGGAAATGCGAGGAGCTTGCGAGCGTTATTGGGAGGTTGCTGGGAGAGGATGGAGATTTTCGTTATTTAGTGCCGGGGAAACACCTCACACGTTGAGCCAGCGATCGGTCGGCTTGATCGGACGCTGTAATATCTTATTTCGTGCGCGGGGAGTATAATTAAAATAGACCTAGCGCGAGGTGCCATGGGCGGGTTGAGAGTTCTTTGGGTAATTATAATGATTATGGTGATTAATTTTGCTTTATCCTCTGTGATAACAGATTCATTATTGTTTAATGATTGACTGGATGTGCGGTACGTTTAATATATTATTACTGATTCAATTTGATACTGTATGCAAGAAATATTCAAAATGGACGATAGATTTCTCCTAGGTATACTTCAAATGGTTTGGACTCTCTTTATGAAAACTGCACCATATCGTAACTCTAAATTTCTAAAAAACTTCGTACGGCGAACCGGCAATTACGCAATATTCAAATCGTACTTTTCCAACCAAAAAGAAAAAAAAAACCCAACGCATTCAAAGCCCCATAAATCCTACACCGTGCACCTACTTACGCTTTACCCGCACGTCCATTCATCGATGATGAATTCCCAAACTTTCGCACGATAATTTACCCAGCGCGTAAGCATCCCGATCGTATCATTCTCGAATAATCGCTCTTAAAACCCCGCACAATTCATATATCTATCCTCGATTGAAACTACCATACGGCTTCGAAAACTTCAGCTCCTTTTTACCCAGCAGCGGCCTGCCTCAAAGGCCTCAGCGTTGCGCCATCTCCTCTCCTCTTCAAATCCGACCCGTACACTATTACCCACAAATAAAACGCGCTCTCTCTCTCGTCTCTTTCTTCGATACACACACCCGCTCAGGCACACACGTATCCATACACACCCGGAGAGATACAGAAAGAGAAGAGGGCATCTTGCATATTATGCCTGCGCGTAGGCTCGCGACGGGGGCGGAGTGCCTGGCTCAGAGAAAGAGAGATAGAATGCAAAATGGAAAATGGCCCGCGCGCGATGCCCGCCGGCGCGCGCAAGCGTACCGGTAAATGCCTTATGGATTAGCCGAGGCTTCGGCCGATACACCTATATATACCTTTCGATTATGCATTCGCCGAGCGACCTGCTGCTCCTGCCGCCGCCAAGATGCGGCGAGAGCGCGGTGATTTTTTTTTTGGAGGAGAGAGAGAGCCTCGGGCGAAGGTTTATTGTTCTGCGAGTGGCGAGGGCATTTTTGTGGATGGGGCTTTATGCGTAGAGGTGAATAGCTGAGCGGCAGTTGAAAATTTCGAGGTGGGAGGGGGGTAGATCGGCTGTGGGATAGGATAGTGCGCCTTGGCGATTTTAATTGAGAGGTTTGTTTTCCGATCCGGCCGCTTTTCTGAGGTCGGATTTGCGATTGTTTAATGGAGATGTAATCGCGCTGCGGTAGTGGTTTTGGTGAAAGCTGGATCGGGAAAGGTTGATTTTGGCGTTTATATTAAGTGTATTAATTGTAGAAATTGTAAATTTAGCGTTACACGTTTGTCATTCATCTTTCTGCCTTGCTGAACGGCACTGTTACTACTTAACACCTCATAAAATAAAACTAACAGCATTCAGATGATAGTACTTAATTATAAATACATAGGTAATACAATATTTTATACAAATAAAGCAATCAATAGGACAGACTATCCCAATCCTTCCAAACCCAACTGTCTGCAAACCACAAAGAAAAACTGCACCTCACAAAAGAAAACGAGCCTCCCGTCGCCCCCTTCTCTCCATCCCAATGAAAATTCATCACCAGCTTTCTTCATTAACAGCATGAATAAAGAACCCCCTCTCCACCTCCACAACAAACGAGCTCGCGGCAAACGGATTTCCTGGCGTACACACATATGCATAAATACCCCCGATTCATCGACGCTACCATCGCGACGCTACATACACTCACCGCATTCCGCGCCACAACGAACCCCTACTCCCCTCACATGAGCAAACCATCCTTAAAAAAATTAACGCGATCGCGAGTCGCCTCATGATCTTCAAGCTCGCGCGCGGCGCGCATACCGAGGCCCGCAGAGCCGCGAATTAATAACAAACGAGCGAGGATATCGCGCGGTTCCTTTCCGAGAAGCCATAGCCCGTCGCGTCTGCGCGCATCCGATTATACATATACGCGAAGGAGGCGCGTTCGTTGATCCAAGCCCGTCGCCTTTTATCGCCGGGGCCTCCGATGCATATATGCAGTCGTATATGGCGCGCCGAGATTTCTTTTTTCGAGCACGAGCTGTAATAAGCGGCGCGAGCTTCGCGGAATTTGTCCTTGCGGGCGCGATTTTCGGTCGGGACGACTTAATGAGGGATAATAATAGAGAGAGAGGAAGGACGACTGTTGGTTTATGCGAGGATGAGTGTGGGTGGTTTTCAGGGGGGGGGGGGGGGAGGATGGATTTGGAGCGAGCTGGGGAATTTTGGTTTGGGTTTGGAAAGTTTCGATGCGGGATGTAGGTGACGATAGATTTGAAAGGAGTTAGGATTTGAATTAGTGTAGTCGTGGGTATCTATATAGTTAAGAGTTATTTGATGCGCTGTTGCAACAGGCTGGGTTATCTATTTTAGATACATCAACTTGAATCAAGTCTTAATTTTAAACTATCAATGGGAAATCAAATTTGCATACCGAATACATGTTTTTACAGCGGAATACAATTAACAAATATTCCGAGGCGTAATAATAAACGATGAGTCATATTTCGTATCGATACTCCAGACGCATTATGAGCCCGCCTGACTATAATCTATGACTAACCCTTAACTGGGCGTGACAAAATTCTAACGCAAATAGACGCGTCTGGCGGCTTGTGCGCTGTCACTTTCTCCAAAGGCGTTAAAAAGCCAGCCACTATATAATTATGCTTGACGCAAGATTCGCCGTATAGGATAATTTTCCTCTCCGAAAAATCAGCCGCTCTTTTCCTCCAGACGCGCATCAAAGTCGCATTAAATAAACACCTATCAGACTTGCGATAAATTGTATAAACATAATTAAGCGTTCGTGAGCTTAGGAAAAATCGCTAATCAACTGAGCGAAACTGTCAAACTAATGAAATCTAATAACCACTTTCCACATTTCAATAATACCTCTTCGAACCCAAACATCCATCCAATTCACTCCACAATCCAAACATCCCATCCTCACTAACCAAACCCCACTTTCCAATTCCCAAATCTCACCCAGCAACAATTAAACTCAGCCTCATCCACAACGGTACACCCAGCCCCGCTCCAACAAAAATCATCGATTTCTCCGAGTATCTTAGGGCAGGGCGGTCCAGCCTATACCAGCGCACAGCTCAGCAAAAGGTCCCCGAGGAACACTCCCGCTCGCGCGCATTACTTCTGGCGCACTCGCGCGAAAGGATATAGTTAAAATGGGCGTGATAGAGAAACGCAGAAAGAGAAAGAGAGAGAGGAGTTACGAAGCGTATAATAGGAAGACATCCTCCTACGATTGCGCTCTCGCGCGCACTATAAGAAAGAGAGAGGCTGGCGCGAGCGGCGCGTAAGACGAAGGAGAAAAAAAAAGGAATGGGCTTATACGAGCGGAGAGCTGCTCGAGGAAGCGCGCGGAGTGATGATCGCGTGCGCGCGAATAAATTGTGCTGGGGAGAGGTAGGGAGAGAACAAAGTACAATGCACCGCAATGCAATAACTGTTATCTCCCTTCGTCTCCTTCCTTTTGCTTTTGGGCGACGTATCTCCACGCGTCCTTTATTCCTGCGCCTCTCTTACCTCCGCTTCGTTTTTGAGTCGTTATATCGCTGGTTTACCGGGCTGGGCCTTTTTTTCGCCCGTGCGCGGGTGCACGTGTGTGGGGGGCGATGTCCGAGGTGATTTCGGACGACACGCGCGCGCTGTTAGATTATTACGAGATTTTTTTCTCTACGCTCTCGTGTGCTCTGTACGCAACTCACTTTTTCATTAGAGTGCTTAATTTTTTTTCTTTTTTTTTTAATCCAGAGAGTGGCTCGTGGATCGAGGTGTATGCGCAATAATCGGCGACGTCGGCGACGAGGCTCGTCCTTTTTGTTCGCGAGAGAGGTAAGTGTGCAGTGAGTCACTCGAGAGGCTTTCCGTTTTCATGCACTTATGAAACATTGTTCGGGCGTAAGACATTCCGCGCCTTATTTGCGGGCCACTTTCGCTGTGTGGGATATAGTCGAATTTTTTTTTGCCGGCTGGCTAATGTACATATTCGAGCCAACGGGACAATGCGGAGTGTATGGGAGATTTAAGCGTGCGCGTGTGTATTGCTTTTTGTTATTGAGGTGAAATGATGTACTAAGTGGTTATAGTGATTAAGACACTGACCTAATTAATAATTAAAGACAAATAGAGCAATATAAAAGTGAATTATAAACTCCCTCCAATTTACAATTTCATTACGATAAATCCCCAGAAAAATCACACCATAACTCGCTACCCACTCAGTTCCCCACAACCACCAAACGTGAAATATGAATCGCTTAATTCCCAATTCAAAGTCTCATCTCATTCCCAATCACATCGATCATTCAAAAATCCCTAACCAAACACCGCGGCATCGATCCGGCCGCGAACAAACAGAGGCGCAAAGCACACGAGCCGCTTAAATAAGTCATTGGAACGACGTTAACTGGCAGGCGCATCGGCTGGCAAAAAGCCGATCGCAGAGAGAGAGCCCGGCAAGAAACATCGTAATCCCGCATCGAGAGACAAAACGAGAACCGCAGCCGGCTCGCAAGCGCTCGGCGTGACAAAAGTCGACGATCGCAGGCGCGCGCTGCGACTGCGGCAGCTCATAACTGAATTAGCGGCCGAGATATAAACAGACTTGTTTCTCATCCCGCTCGGCGATCCATCAAGATTATCGCCCCGGAGTAGGCCACCGCCACGTGCGCGCTTGGCTCTTGCACATCCTTGTATGTGTGTGTGTGTGGGTATAATATAAGCACACGTGCATCGCGAAGATCGGCCTGTTGCGGCTGGCCGCGAGAGGGGAAAAAAGAGGAGGAGAGATATGCGAGAGAGGTAGAATGGGATGGGAGATACGGGAGAGGAGAATAAAGAGACGGGACGTTTTGGTGGGTGGGTAATGAAATTTCGCTGGCGCGGGTGAGCGGAGAGAGGACGAAGTAATTGTTTGTGTTTCGAGGATATGATGGGACGCGGGCATCTTGATCGATGGGGATGATGAGGTGGGTTTTTGATAAGGAGCTTCTGGGTGTTTTAAAATAGCGCTGTTTTGTTAAAGTAAAAATTTACGGATTGTTTAAGCTTGTGTTATACGTTAGGTGTCTTGCTAGGCTCGATTGTTACTACTTAATAATGGCGCTATTCGATCGTTCGTAAAATTGCATAAGATGTCGCGATACCTTGTAACATTAAACCACACATTTAGCATCTAAAGATTAAAAAAGACCATTAAAACCAGGAAAAAAACCACGCAAACTAACCAATAATTCCATACACTCTCAATAAATCCAGTATTATAAAACGAAAGCCCGCGTGATGTCTTTCTCAAGCAGCCTTCTCCTTCTCTCGCTCTCCCGATCGGCCGTCAAAGCAGCGTCGCACTCGATTTCGCATTCGATCGGCGCTCTCGCTCGCACATCATCCACGACAAAACCGATCGCATAAACGACTCGCATTAAATCGCCAAGACCAAGCATTCACACAACCTCACACTCACACACATACACAGAGCTAATCGAAAACGAGCTCGCGCGTTTATAATCGCAGGCGCGCTCGGCGTCATAATAAGCGCGAGCGAGCGCGAAAACGTGATTGCGGTTTAATCGCGCTGCAGGCCTCGCTTTGCTCGCCCCGGACGTATCATTACGTCGCTCGCTGCGCTGTGTATACACGCGGGCATGTATATGCGCAGTTTAACGTAACCGAGCGCGCGCGCGGGTAAAGTACGGAGGCGACGCGTCGTTAGCCGATGATTCTTCAAAGGCGCCTCGGAGCGTTATTATAGAGTTTTAGGAGAGAGAGAGGTAGGTCTTTACGGACGCGAGCCGTGCTATTAGTTAGCCGGGGAGCGTGTAATTTTAGCGGACGACGAGAGCTTTATTGCGAATTATCGACGCTCGGGGAATATCAGCGGGATGTTCTTTCAATATTCGCGAGGGTGTGAGGGTGTCGCGAGAGGATTTTTGGTTGGTTGGTTTTTGGTTTTGGATTTTTTGGGGAGGATGTTTGTTTTGTAGATGGAGGGAGGTTGAAGGAGGAAAATTTGTAATGATAGCTTGTTTGTTGCCCGGAGAATGATGATGTGAGCGGAATGATTATCCCCTTGTAAAATACACCCTTGAAAAAAGCCGGTGCTTGAGAGTACGGAGAGCCGGTGAACACGGAAACAATCGCTTTGAATACATAATAATAATATTAATGATAGCTCGGCTAATAGATATGATTTTCGAATGCATTATGGTAATGGTCATTTGCGAGACGAGATATTTTCTTTTCCTAGTCTTGCTAATCCCGGACATTATCTACTTTGTTCCTTCAACTAACAATCTAGCCTCCACTCCTCAAATGTTTAAAACAAAAATCAACTCAAAAATCCTACAGAATCAAAATTTAATCCATCAATCATCTAACTTGAGAACAACTAAACCCACCTCATCAATTCCAAAAACCCAAACGAAACGAGACCAACCATTCCTACACTCCAAACCATCCTCTCTCCCTCCCCGAGCCGCCCAGCGAAGCGGGGCGCGTCGAGCGTAAAACGGAACCTCGTCGGCGAGCAGCGAGACGAAACTACCTTGGATGCGTGTCTACGCGCCGCGGCACGGACGTCGTTTTCACGCAAGACTGAGCCGGCTAAGTAGCGACGCGCGCGCGCGCGCGCTCCTTTTGCGACGACGAAACTCGCGCGCGCGCGGCTCCCTCGCCAGCGCAGCGCCGTAATGAACTAGGTGTAGCCGCTCTAGGGCCCCGTTACGCGTGTATAACCTGGGAAAATTAAGAAAGCGTCGGGCGTTGTCGCTCGTTGGCTTCTCTTGCGCAAGGATACTGGCAGAGATGCGGAGGTTTTTTAAGAGGAAGGAGCTGGGGTGTTGGCTCGTTGCTTTTGCGTTTGGTTGAGTTGATTTGAGTTTATTAAAAAATGAGCTTTGATATTTTATTAATAGTAAAGTGATTTGCGAATTTGATATAATGATTTATTTTTGTAACGGGATAAAGTTTTCTCTGCATATATTTAACCATTTTAGAATCTTCATAATCAACTTCACCTTAATCCCAACGCACGCCAGAGTCCCAATCGAATTTCCCCGTAAGCACCGAACCTTTCCAACTCAGAAAATATTACTGATTGTCCTAGCATCCCAATAAACTCTCAACAGAAGAATAAACTTTTTCTACCTACTCAGTCATAACAAGAGACTTACCTTACGCACTTAGCTTTATAGTTATAGTTCCATTTACAAAGCGAAGGTTCGGCCGCCGGACACTCAACTACATACCCATTGCGTAAGCCGTTTTTCCAGCTAAAATCGAGTCATTTAGCTCGGTGTCACTGATATAAGTAAGCGCACAGGAGCTCACCGTGAGGTCGTTCTTTCTTGCGGGAATGTTTCTTGCTCGCCGAGGCGCGATCCTTGCCTGGCGAGCCGGCCGACAAGATAAGCCGGCGTAATAAGCCGATTTGTATTATGTGCGTAATTTAGCTTAATGGCTTTTCAATGCGGCTCTCGTATAATTGAATAGTGTCATAGTTGACGAGAACGAGGCGCGCGCTCGGCCTTTTGCGCGAGGGAATTAGCACCGAAAATTGGCCGTATTGGCAGGTGCGCAACGCCGAGCACGCAAGATTGTGCGAAGTTATTAGCTGTGATTATAGGCATTTTGTGCCGAGCGATTATGTATCTTTGCGTAAAAATGTGGTTAATATTATATGCATATGCTCCTTTCGCTTTTCAATGTTTTCGATTAAAAATTAACTTTCTATTTCGTAAGATTGGTATTTTGAATCGTTAATTATCCTGAGATTCATTCTCGTTATTGTATTTTTTGAATAAATTAAAAGTTTCTGCCTCGCAATGCGCATTGAAATTCTTCGAATTCGAAAATGAGTTTTCTGGAGTAACTCACTTTGCTGATTTAAAAATTAAGCGCATTATCATATAGAATAGTTGTTTTCACACCTTAAGCATAAATTTTGAATTCTCAAATGTATGGCGTATACGCACAAATGAAGGAATATGACTCGACATTCGATCATCAGCCTTGAATGAATAATCCAATTGCACCTTCGCCTCGGCAATAATTCACTCAAAAAAGTAATGCATTTACTTCTCATTTATTTTATATAACAGTACGTGCCTCATTAAAAATGAGGGATACTTTTATGCTCGAAACAAAAAGTGAAGGCTCTTAGTCGTTTCTTGCGAAAGAAACTTTGTTGTCGATGTACGTGACCCTTTTTATGACAATGTAACGCGTGAAAACATTAATTATTAATTAATTTATACGCAGTACTTATTAATCTTCTCTTAAAAATTATTATTTTAATCAGTATCTGATTCGCTATATCTTCAAATAATTATCGCAATGTCGGTATTCATTTTAAAAATAACTTTCAAAGATTAATATAGATAAAAAATTAACAAACAATAGTAACTGTAAAATTCCCACAAACATCCACAAACCGACGCTATCTAATCCCAATCAAAACTATCCCTAAAATCCTCAACACAACCACCCAACATCCAAAACCCCACTAACCACCTTCACACTCTCAACCCGAGCCCTCTCGGCAGCACCCACCCACGCGCGTTTTCCCTTAGCGCCTCGTTTGCTCTCACCCCCCGCGGAAAAAGCTTGCTCTCGCCGCCCATTATCATAATCATCGTCATTACCCGAGCTCTCTCGCGCGCGCGCCGACCACACACGCACGTGGCGCGGACCCCTCCCAGGTATATATATAGAAGAGAGAAAGAGAGAGAGAGAGAGTAGAAACCCCGAGAGCGCAGGCAAAGGCTGAGCTGGCCAGCTGTATACACAGGTATAGCTGTGAGCACGAGGCGCACGAGGAAGAAGGGAGAGATACGAGAGATACATCGCGCGGCTGCAGCGAGAGAGCTGGCGCGAGGGAGAGACGTATTATTAATGGTGACAGTGGGCGACTCGAGCTGGGCGGGGTGCGCGCGCTAGCGATGCAGCCCTCCCGATGTAGGCCTCTTCCTTCCTCTCTTCTTCTTCTTCTTCTTCTTCTTCTGCCTCGGACCGTTCTACCTTTTTTCTTCGAGCCTTCCTTCTTCCTCGGCTTTCTTCCATTCTCGGTCTTCTTGGCTGCACGCTTCTATGTGTATGAGCGTATATTCTTTTCTTCTTTGCCCCTCTTCCATCCTTTTTTTGTTTTGAGCTAGAGGGACTCCGATCTGCTTTTGTCTCCGCGGCTATCCTCTCCACGGTCGTTTTTATTTATAGGGCCCGGGTACGCTTCGGCAGTGGGCTCTTCTGTTTTCCTAATTAATATTTTACGCTTATTTGGGCCGTGGATGGGTTTCTGTTTTTGCGCGCGGTAGGTGATTTAAGAGGAGCGTTTTTACCGACGGTCGTTAATTCAGACGGTGTCGTTTAATGTAAAAGTTTACGCATGTTTCTTGCGAGGGAGCGGTAAGGGTTTTGAAATTGGGATGATTGTTTTATGAAATATTGATGCTTAAATGATTTTTTAATCTTTTTATGATTCATTGAATAATGACAATTGATTTTAAACGTCGTAACAATTTTTAAATTAATGTGTTGCGATAATACATCTTTTGATAAATCAAAATTTAGGTTAACACTTACACTCTAAAATCAAAAATGCGAAATCTGGAAGTAAAAAGTTTAAGATTTACATTTTAATCTTTATAAGAGTTTAAAATATCGGTTTTAAACTTTTCAAAAGTTTAAAATGTAGGTTTTTAATTTTTGCAAAGATTAAAATGCACGATTTAAACTTTATAACTTCTAAGATCTCGGCCGATATTTTTAAATTTTTTATAAAGATCAAATTGAATCTTTTAATCTTTATAAAGTGTTCGATTTAATATATCTGGAATTCATTGATTCAAAATTGTTACAATGTTGCCACAATCCTGACACGATATTGACACTTTATTAAAATAATATTCCTACAATACTAACACAATATTAAAACAATACTGTTACAATATTGATACAATCTTGCTATAATATTACTACAATATTGATACAATATTGGCACAGTATTGTAACAATATTGTGTCTATATTGTAGTAATATTATAGAACATTGTATCAATATTGTAACAGTACTGTCTTAATATTGTGTCAATATTGTGTTAATATTGTAAGAATATTATGTTAATATTGTGTTAATATTGTAGGAATATTATGTTAATATTGCGTTAATATTGTAGAAATATTCCAGTTATATTTTTTCAACATTGTAACAATATTGTCTCAATATTGTAATATTGTTGCAATATAAGTTTATAACACATTTCCCACAACTGGCATTAAAGATTTTACTCCATTTATTACTTAATAAACATTAAATTGATATCATATTTTCAATAAATTTTTCAGTAATATTTCTAAAATTAATTTATATAAATTGGTTGATTTTACCGTTTGCAGTTTGTTTAATAAATGAATGAACATGAATCGTCAAAGAAACAAGTTGGACTTTTTTAAAATAGTGATAAGTGAGATAAGTGATAAGCGATTCGAACCTATATGACATCTGGGGAGGTGTTGCCAACCTCAATTATCCATAAAAGTTTAAAATAATGAATTTGATCTTGTGACAAAGACTTCAAAAGTGTAAATATATAAATGTAATCTTTACCGAAAATCGAATAAAAGTCTTTATAATAAGATTAAAAGGTTTAATTTAACATTTATAAAGTGTTTAAAATCACAAAATTAAACTTTATGGGATATCGGCCGAGTTCTTACAGGTTATAAAATTTAAAACGTGCATTTTTATAACAAATATACT